>JAUMHQ010000053.1:7796675-7817619 GCA_032361165.1 Enteromius paludinosus | reverse complement strand
TCTGAGCTCTTCAGGCAGTTCCTTTGACCTCATGATTCTCATTTGCTCTGACATGCTTTGTGAGCTGTAAGGTCTTAAATAGACAGGTGTGGCTTTCTTAACCAAGTCCAATCAGTATAATCAAACACAAACACAAAACTCAAATGAAGGTGTAAAAGATCTTGAATGATTTTCGAAAATGGCTGCAATATACAAATAAACAAAGAGTGAAAAATTTAAGGGGGTCTGAATACTTTCCGTACCCACTGGTTACATGTATACATTATTGGCTTCCATTGTGAATTAAATAGGAGTGTGTTAAATAGAGCTTGCTGTGTGTATAGTGCTGAAAATTACAGATGGCACATAGAGTTATGCAACACAAGAAGAGGCCATTTTTCACTGGAGATATCCAGAAGTGAGGATGGTGACAATATGCTGATGTTTTCTCAATTCCCTCATTCTAAATGCTGGAGTTTTCCAGCATGATTCCATTAGCCGCGGAAGACGCTTTCGGGGACGGGTCATGTTCTCATTGCGAGGATATGCCCCTGGCTGTGCTGCGATCTCGCCTCTCTCTCCTCCGAGGGAGTGCGAGTGAGTCGACTTCTGCTCCCCGTGTTGAGTTCACAGCTTCTGGCTTCTTGTCTGGACCGCCTCCGGGTGGCCCTCACACTTCATTCGGTGGACCGTTGGATGATCGGATGTTGATCACAGAATCAGGGGATGGGTTTTCATCTGGCGAGGATGAAGATTCAGCCCGACTGCCGCCTTTGGGTGCTGCAGCCCGAGCCGAGACTGACTCAGAGATGATTGCCATGCTCGCTCGGGCAGCCGAGAGCATCGGGCTGGAGGTGTCAAAGCCTCCCAGGCCTGAGCGCTCTCGGCTGGATGATTGGTTTCTTGGGTTTGTCCGTGGTTCACAGCCACGTCCGGCCCCGGTTCCTTCCTTTCCCGAGGTGCATGAGAAGGTGACGAAGTCGTGGGATGCTCCTTTTATAGCCAGAACCGTCTCGTCACCCTCCTCCATCCTCACTACCCTCGACGGTAGAACAGCTAAGGGCTATGAGGGCATTCCCCAGGTTGAGTGCGCTGTTGCGGTGCCATTGTGCCCGGGCAGCGCCACCACCTGGTGGACTCACCCTCATATCCCGTCCGGTCCCTGTAGAGCCATGACAGCTCTGACTGCCAAAGCCTACAGTGCGGCCGGACAGGCTGCCTCAGCTCTACGTGCCATGGCTATCCTGCAAGTACATCAGGCCAAGGAATTAAAAGAGTTAGACGAGGGTAGTGCCGACCCGGTGTTGATGCAGGAACTGTGCTTGGCGACTGACCTCGCCCTCCGGGCGACGAAGGTTATGGCGCGGTCCCTCGGGCGGACGATGTCCATACTTGTGGCCAGGAGCGCTATCTATGGCTCAGTCTGGCTGAAATGAAGGACACCGAGAATGTTCGCTTTCTTGATGCCCCGATCACTCAGGCTGGCCTATTCGGCGACACTGTGGAGAACTTCGCGCAGCAGTTCTCCGCAGTACAAAAGCAGATGGAGGCGACTCAGCACATCCTGCCCTGGCGTGACCCTCCAGCTACCACCCATCTGCCGCAGGGCCAGCCTCGTTCTGCTCGTCGCCGAGGGCCCCCCCGTACTGTGGCGGCGGCCCCGCTGAGTGCTGAGACTATGTTGAGGCCGCAGCGTAGGGCCCCACGCAGGAGGGTGCCCGTCGTCCCTGTCTCCAGCTGGTGCTAAGCCCTCCAAGAAGACGGCTAACCGACCATGAGACGGGCGGTCTGGAGAGGCGAGAGACTTGTTCGTGGGAGATGGTGGCCACACCGCTCCCTCCACCCGAGGAGGGTGGGTGGAGAATCCTTTGTTCCTTTTTATTTGCATCCCTAGAACAAACTCATCCCTCTCTGGGCCCAGGTGCTTGTGGCCTGACGGAGCAGTTTGGCCCATACCAGTGACAAAGTACTTACCTCTTGGTCCCTACGGGTATCATGGTCAAGCGTATTGCACTGGTACGTTGGGAAGGTTATGACCTTGCGCAGCAGTTGTCGGCACGCTATCGCCTGCCTGGCACAACTGCAGTGCTGTTGGTTGTGACAGGGCTCTTGGCTGTGGAGCTTTCCATATGGACCCCACTCTGTCGTCACGACATAACTTGATAGCGACTGACAGACAGGGAACGTCTAGGTTACCTATTGTAACATCAGGGAACGGAGATGTTATGTCCCCTGCCACAGCCTCGGCCCATCGCTGGGGGGCTAAGGGACCTGGCTTTCGGCTCCTCAGCAATATCTGATGAGTGGATGCACCTGCTGCCCTATTTATACCCACTCAGTGGGGAGTGGCTCAGCATGCAAATTCCACTAGCCAATTCTAATTGGCGTTTTCTCTTTATCAGAGCGAATCAGGGCTCCCAAGTAATGACCTCAGTCTGTCGTCATTACATAACATCTCCGTTCACTCCATCAAGGAACGGGGGTTACAATAGGTAACCTAGACGTTTTATGTGTAGAGTGCTAAAGGTAATGTGCCAGGTTAAAGTTTTAATTGTTGTTTTATACAACAGTGGTTATTTTTGAATAATTTCTTGGAACAAAAAACATCCAAATGCATTGTTTAACCTAATAGATAGCACTGTGCAGTGAGGCATACAAATAATTTGTCCACGCTGAGTTGTTCAGTTGAGAATTTTGAAGAATCTGCCTTCCAAATACTGCTCATAACTAATTAAAACAAGTTTATGGTTGTGAGGAAGGACTGTGATGGGTCATTTGACATGTTTATGTTAATCTAAAAATAAGTAATAAATTAAATATGCTTAAATTAATATTAACCTCTCTTGTTCTTATTGTTCATATGTGCTTATGGTTTTGGACCCTTTAAATCTACTTCATGTATGCATGTACTTTTCCTTTCTGTGTAAGCTTTGCTATCATCGCATTCAGGTTATCCTTATTCATCAACAACAGCAAAAGACAAAACACTGTTTCAAATGACTCATTCTTATTCTGAGAGGATGTGATGGCTTTGACTGAATTCACTTCCCTTACTCAAAGGTGTAGCTAATTAGTTTTATGAATCATTGGAAAGTGATAATTAACGTTAACGTGTTGTAGGGAATTTGCTGCTAATTAGGTCAAAGATGTAGAAAAACAGATGAATTTCTCATAGAGAAACGTTAGTATATTGGCTCACTTCAAATTCTCCATTCTCGACTGCTTTAAAAATCAGTCTAAATAATATATCAAAGCATGCATGTACTTTATGGGCTTGTATCTTAAAAAGCATTTCTGTAGCGATCCTGTTTTTGAGATACTGTCTGCTTATTTGGTTTTGTGGAGACAATATCATAGCATTTGCTCATACACGGCCATTATGGAGACCGCCATCAGGCCACCAAGGATGATTTGTTCGAGAACAGTTGAGTACGTACATGATTTTATGATCTGTCCTCTTAATCAGAACTCTCCGATTCAATCTGAAACCCTTTCAGCAACATAATATAATATTTCATGCACTTAATTTGAACCCCTAGTAGCTGACCAGGTTATGTTTCGCTGCGAGCTGTGCAACTGTGATGAATCTTGAAATCGTTACAAAGAGGAAACGGCTAACAAATCATGTATATTGTAAATATAAACTGTACCGATTCTAAAATCGTGATCCTCTGTTCTCTAAATAACAACAACAACTGCTTGGTGACCTGAGGGGAGTTGTGTAGTATGACAATCACATGAATCACTGCTCATTTTCAAACCTCTTATCCAAACAAAACATGAATCTTGACAAGGGTACGTTTGATCTGACTATGCAACAAGGTAGCAGTTTCTTCAAAAGAAGATCACTAAACAATATAGAACATTTACATCAGAGTTTTCAAGCTTTTAGGAGACAGCTAGACCCTTTGAATGAAACATCGTTGGAACAGCCAACGATCTTTCCTCTGGTGCACTTGAATGCACTGTAGATATGAATGTGTGATAAGGATTTCAAAAACAAGGCACGCTCAATCTGCGCTCCTTTTCTGCTGTGTGTTTCGTACATCATGGCTGGTCTGGCTTTCCTTGTCTCTTTGCAATTTTCATATTCTTCAAAGAGAGATGGTTCACACTGTGGGCAATTGTAATTAGGTCATCTTCTCCTCTCCCCCGTTCTCTTTCGGCCTCACTCTCTATCTTTTCACTCTCTTTTTTTATACCATCAATCACTCTTATTTCTCTCATCCTTGCACCTTCCACCCTCTCCCTTCATTTTTCCCTGGATCGGTTTACAATGCAAGCGAGTGGTGAAGAAGAAAGCAGATTAGATGCCCCCTTTGCAAGACAGCTGAGGGGGAGGATACGCGTTAGAGCTGGGGAGCTGGAAATAGGCGGCTATATTTGGTGTTGCAGAATGTGTTAGGCAGGAGATGGAAAGAAATTGCAATTCTGTTTACAAGGCATGGAGGCTGGGTACCAATGTGGGGTCTAAGGAGCTTTGGGTCTGGAGGCCTCTCTAGCAGTATCTCCTTCTGGCTGCTGTGGGCCTATGGTTGCTTGTTACAAAAGAAACAGTAGCAGAGAGCACTGGACAACCTGCAAGAAGAGTGTAGAATTGACAAGTATCATACTTGAGTCGCTTACTTGCGGGTCAATGGAAATTGTGGCCACAGTAATGCGGTCGTTCGGAGTTAACGCACAACTTTTGTGACAGTAACTCAGATGCTTAGCCTGCTAATTTAACCAGTAAAATCATGAGAATCTTGAGAATCCTAATTAGCATTTTAATGTCGATCTGTGATGAAGATGGTGCTTTTGAGATTAGAGAATCATATTGCTGATTGTATGTTTTCACGGATAAAGATAATTCCCCACATACTTCATAAGGCAAATGTTGTGTCACATTAATAATGTGATGTAGCCTATGTGGACACCTGCTCTGTGTCCAAAATAATACTATTATTTAAAACAGAATGGACTGTTTATGGACATATCTTTGTGCCTCTGTCATTTACGTACCCTTGGGTAGTTCCAAATCTGTATGAATATCTTTGTTCTGCCGAGAAAGTTGGTAACCAAACTGTATTGGTCACCACTGACTTCCATAGTAGGAGAAAAAAAATACCTAAAAGACCTAAAAACTCATGGCTACTAACTTTTTTCAGCTTGGAAGAACACAAATCATACAGGTTTGGAACTCGAGGGTGAGTAAATGATGACAGATTTTTCATATTTGGGTGAACTAGCTTTTGAATGTTTATGTTCTCTGTAGATTAAAAATTACTTAAAATAGTTTTCAAATGTATGTAAATACAAGTAAAATATAACATATCCTTTCTGTGTGTTCATTTTGTTTTGGAATTAAAATAAAGATATTGTTAACCCTAAACCACAATTCACCACTTTATTAACTTATTATATTGTCACATTGTATGGAAAGGACATGTCCAAAGATGCTTATAATAAGTGGATTTAGCAATATGGCCCTCACTCTGTCTCCTAGACCCTGTTAACAATTGCTCTCCATCATTTACATAGCACAAACACAGAACAATCTAGGCAAACCATCTAAACTGAATTTATCATACAGACGCTAATGAGGTGTTTTAAAGGAAGTCAAAGTTACAGAAAAGCAAAACAGAAGAAGAAAAAATCTGTTAAAATAATGTCTGTTCACTTTCAGAGTTTCTTGAGCATTCCCTCGGAAAACAGATAGCCTTGCTCCAAACTGACAATTGACATGGTTCATTCAGTGTTACTCAGTACTCAAACTGTAATGATAGCTCCACCGCGCTGTTATTATAGTTCGCTAAAACCATTCAAATAGTTGATAAATAGAAAAAACTTTTAACATATTGTTTTTCAGCTCGTGGCCAAGGGAGCATTTCTCATTTTAACTAAAATGGAAGTAAAAATTAAATAAAACTATATAGACATGCATAAAAATCCAAAAGAATAAAACTAATCAACACAGGAAAAAAACTACAATTAAAATGGCTATAAAATGTATTAAAGTAAATATAGTATATCAGTTAGGCTATCAAAAAAAAAATTGGACTGTGAGCGTGAGAGACTGAAAATGCACGCGAAAGAGATCGAATGGGTGCGAAAGAAACCAAAAATGTCAGAGAGCATGCAACACTGCGCGAGAGAGGCCGAGTGAATAATTATGTTTGAATTAATTCTCAGTATTCATAAAAGAGTAGACAAGAAGTAGCTGGAAGACTAATTTTTCTTGAGATTTGGATGTACGTATACCCGAGTTGCATTCAAATTTGCCTACTTACCTACTAGATAGAAAAAGGACCCACTTTTTAATCCCAGGAGGCCACGGGAGAGGATAAGACATCATTGGACGTGACGGAGAACAACAACAAGTCTCAAGGGTGTTTACGAGTGTGAGTATTACAGAGCAAATCATGGTTTCCTGTGTTAAAGTCGCATTTGTTAAATTACTGTAGAGTAAACTGTTGAATTGATGAAGACGTTAGAGAGCAAATTATCTAGAGTAACTAAACATAAGTTGTCTGTTTTATTTGTCCAAACAAATGCAAGATCTGCGAGACAAGGTGATGGCGGTATTTGTAGAAAAAAGGTAAAATGGCAGCTTTTGAATTATATTTGTGCATTTTTGCACGCAGTATCTGAAATGTCTAAAGACTGGTGTGTGCACTGAGAATGGAGAAGTCCACAGCAACATCTTTGAACTGGTTGAGTGCTGTGGATGAGACCCTTAGTCACTCCACCTGCCCTTACTGCCTTTAATCTAGAATCTAGAATCTAGAACAGTGGTTCTCAAACCTGTTTTTTACCAAGTACACAATTCAAAAATGTAGTTTTTTGCCTAATAAGAATGTACTTTTGTCAGCCACTTTAACATTGTAACATTTTAACATATGATGTTGCCAAAAAGGACATTATTTTGTATATTTAGTATAATGCAATGTGTTTATGAGTCGATCTGTACATAGCTGATCATTCTAAAAAAGCTAGGTGTGCTCTGATTGGCCAGCTGTCAAGTGTTTAATTACTCGTACCACAATTTAAGTAACCACTGATTTTGAAAAAGACCAAACAACATTGAGGAAGTCAGCCCACATTGACCATTTCTTTGTATTAAGAGAAAAACCCACAATTATCTCTTTTATCCAAAGTGACTTACATTGCTTTTATTACAGGTACCTCGATCCCCCTGGACTAAAGAGGCTTGAAAAAAGGGTTTAAAAAGTCATAAATTGCACAAGAAAGTCTTACTTATTATTTTAAGTGGACTTAAATATGGAGATGGAAAGAACAGAATTGCAATATGCTTAAATGTGGTAATTAAACTTTAATGGATCCTTATCCTCACATGCAAATTGTGTGTTTTATGTTTTTGCTTTTAATTATTTATAATTTATTACCATAATTTTTGTATTCATTAGTTATTCACATGATTTATTATTTGATATTTTTACTATTTGATCATTTATCATTAGATTTTTTATTATCATTTATTATATTTAAATTTTTAGTATTTTTGTTTATTTATTTATCCTTTCATTTATTATGTTTCTATATTTAAAAATTTTTTCTGTGCTTATGTATTTAAATTTTTTGTTCAATCTCTTGTTTGTGGGGTTTCTGAAGCCGAAGGTTTTTGGGATGCTGCTGTGTTTTGGTATAACAGTACATTTTGAATTTGTGCTGGTCAGACGAAGTTTGAATATTGAGACATACGCACCTTTGCTTTTTACCATCATCACTTCCTCTCCTGCTTCTGCTCTTCTCTGGCTCAGTCAATGTCTTGACTGACATAAGACTCATTTTGGTTATCTCTTTTGTTACTGGGCTGATGTTATCTGATGGGATCTGTTGCCCGGGGCTGGATCCTAAATATGTGACCCTGGACCACAAAACCAGTCTTAAGTCGCTGGGGTATATTTGTAGCAATAGCCAAAAGCACATTGTATGGGTCAAAATTACAGATTTGAACTTTTTGCCAAAAATCCTTAGGATAGTAAGTAAAGACCATGTTCCATGAAGATATTTAGTTTTTAATTTTTGATTAGTAATATGCATTGATAAGATCTTCATTTGGACAACTTTAAAGGTGATTTTCTCAGCATTTAGATTTTTCTCTACCCTCAGACTCCAGATTTTCATATAGTTGTATCTCGGTCATATTGCCCTATCCATCCAAATCATACATCAATGGGAAGCTTATTTAGTCAGCTTTCAGATCATGTATAAATTGTAATATGGGAAAATTAACACTTACGACTGGTTTTGTTGTCCAGGGACACATATTACATTATCTGGTGTGGAGACCTGATCTATCCAACTTCACAAGGCTATATTTCATTAGTGCTGCACTGCTTTGTTTTCTGCCTTTAACGAGAAAACGTATTGGTAACACGTTATATTAACTACACGCTATGCATCATTAGTTAAGCATTAGTAAATAGTTCAGCTTTATAAAGCATTGTTCCACCATTAATAGTCATTAGTAAGCAGTTGTTCTTGATTTCTAAATGTACAAAGGAGATTCAAATGGTCAGTCATATTCCTAACAGAAAAAATAAACAAACAACACAGAGGGATACAGTACTATTAATTTCAAGATGCAAAAAATATAAAACTGTACAACTAGACATTTGTACAGTTTCTATTAAACTGAAGATTTGTTTTCTCATTTTTCACTTTTCTTTCATTTTGCTTTATTAATGCTTTAAAAGGTATAAATAGTCCTAACTTTAGATGAGCTCACAAAAACAGACGTCTGACAACTACTAAATGCTTTATAACTACCTGACTTAATCATGAATTACAGCAGGAACATGTGTTAATAAAGCATTTATTAACACACTGAACAACTATTATCATGTGTCTAATTAATAAGATTTATTAATGTACATTTTAATAATTTATTAATCATTTACTTAGACTTTCTAAATGGTGTTATTAAACACTGACTAAATAACTGGTTTGTAAATAACTAATAACTTATAAAATGATAAACTGATCATTAAAAAAGTATGAAAATACAATTATTAATTATTATATATATATGCTCAAGAATGAGGCATTTGTAGATGCACTTGTAAACTGTTTACTAATGCCTAATAATGTTGGAAAAATGGTTTTTAAAGGATGAAATAAATGCTTACTAATGCTTAACTAATCATTCATAGTGTGTACAGTAGTTATTATAACTTAATTTTCTGAATGAATCAACAGTTTAAATTAGTTGGTTCAATTGCAATTAATTACTTATTAGCAGTGACATGCTTACTGACATATGGCGGTTTTAATTTTACATCTAAAATATCTTCATTGTTAAAAAAATAGTTTTACATTTCAAATATTATGTTTTATTTATTATTTTTTCTCTCGCGTACTGTCGTTCTCTGTCAGACACACTCGGCCTTTCTCGCGCTCTTCGCTATCTCTGTGTTTGCTTTCCGCCGCTAAAGCTGGGCTCACACTACAGGAGTTTTAAAGTCCTAACCGATTCCCTCAAATCTTTAACATGCACACACTAGTGATTTCACTGCAGCGCTTCTCTTTCTCCTTACAGTTGTGATACGATTTCCACACATTGTTCAGACTGTCCTGTTACTACAAAAGTCCATCTCCACTATCAATCGGGCCATAACAGCACCTACTTTGCGATCGTGCATTGGTTATTGTTAAAATACTGGTGTAATCATATATCCGTTGTCATCCCGACTTAATTCCTAAATATCAAACATGTTTGACATGATTGGGATGGCCCCGATTTGTGCGCAAAGTCCCATCGGTGAACCCCCCATTACCAGATAATCCGTGGCGAATATCGGGACCGATCGAGGTACATGACTAAATTTTTGCTCCGATTCTCGGGAGGAGAAAATCGGGGCTAAATCAGGCTAAAAATCCTGTAGTGTGAGCCAGGCTTAACTTACCAGCTGTTCTTCCAGCATCTCGTTATTAGTTGTTATAAAATCTTTTTCATCCTGATTTAAACACGCAAGTACACGTTCTGTGTAAAGGCCTTCTAAAAGAGTACGGCTATATTATCCTGGTGTGTACACCAGGGCCTAATGACGACAACATTTTTAGTACTTATTCGTATTTTTTTACTCTAATGAAGTTATGATTATGTGGTCTTTCAGAAGTGTGGTGCTGCTCTCACATGTATCTTTAGATGTGAAACAGAAAGACAACAGGTCTCCACAGGTGAGTACTGTTACTACCAAACACACACACACACACCCTTTTTCAGATCTAGTTTTGGCATGTCAATGCAGCCGGTTTATTCAACTCTAACTTGCTCAAACATATTAACCCTTGTGTATTGATTTTACAGTGTGTTAACAAAGCAAAAGAAAGGATGAAATTAGACACTGTAAAAGTAGCTCTCAACAAATATGCAATTAAGTACACTTCAAGTTAAATGCATTAAATGTATTTTTGGTTACATGTTGTAGTAAACTTCAGTAAACTGACAGTAATAAGTAAATGATTTAATAAATGTTTTAAAATTCAGTTCTTGGACAACATCCAAAAATCTAGCCATCGTTTGACAGACAATGCTATCTTATCATTACTACTTGTGAAGTTGCTGATTTGCCAGAACTATTTGTATGTTTATGTAGTTTAAAACTTACCTGCTGTTTTCATTTGTACAGATGAAGATGCTGCTTTTTTGGTGACGGGTGATGTCTGGTCACCAGATTTTAAAGATCACTGCAGCTCTTGTCTCACTTGTCTGTCTTGGTTTGATATCTCGAGGAATTTCACAACAGGGGGTATTCCAAAGGGATGCACTGAGACATCTTGTTTTCTCAAACCTGACGCTTTTCTTCAAATTTTAAAAGTGAGGATTTTTTTTGGTGGAAGGGGATGAGGAATTATGGTGATTCTCCTCAAGGAATTTTTAAATAGTCTGTCTGCTTTTTCAAAGAATTCCAAAACTAGGTGCATTAACAATTATAAAATTGACCTAAATAAGAGTGTGTTTGATTAAGGACATTTTATTTATGTTCCCGTTAAGAAAAATTGATTTCAACCCCTTTAATTGAAGTATGTAATAATTTCTGTTAAAATCAAGTTCAGCCTGCACCTTTTTTGTAAACAAGATGTGTTACAATCTTTATACATGTGCACCCGACATTCACACGCGTACACACACACATCTAGCCTCCTTTTTTTTATGCGACCCAGTTTCCAGAGCCCAGTAGCATTGCATGCTTCACCTCACTGGTTCCCAGTTTCACAGCTATGTCACAATTTCTCATCTCAAGGCTGTAGAAGTGGACAGGTTATGGGACCTGAGAGAGAAAAAGGAGGAATAAAAGTGTCAAGGCATACCATGAGGGAAGGTGAAGAGAAAGACTGAATATAGCTTAGTCTTTGCTTGTTTGTGTGTGTGTGTGTGTGTGTGTGTGTGTGTGTGTGAGAGAGAGAAAGAGAGCGAGCGAGAGAGAGAAGATGAAGTGGAAGAATTGAAGGGGAGGGCATAACGGATAACAAACAAATCTAGACATGTTTCCCCCTCCCCTCCCAGTCCACCACAGACAGACTGATTTGCATAAAGGGCCGCAGGGCTTTTGACTGACAGTGCTCCAGACGGCACTGCTGCTTCCACTTTAAGTGGGCTGGTGTGGGGCACTGGGGGGGGGAGGAGTCAGCCTGGACACAAGCCCTCCCCCTCACCAACTCCAACCCCTGCTCTCTAATTGAGATATATACTAACTCCGTCCTATATGGCGCGCTGGAGAGGGGAAAAAGAAAGAGAGAGGAAGAGAAAGAGGGTTTGGGTGGGTGGGGGGGGAAAGATACTCACAAGAAAGTGATTTGTGGTCGTGATGACACCTTGTGTGTCGCTGGTGCCTGTACATTGCTGCGGCACTAAAAAAATGCTCCACAGCAGTGCTGCGTGGTCATGTTGAGATAAGGAAAAAGAGGAATATTTGATGTTTTTAAATGCATTGTGGCTGTGTGTTTGAGTGTACGCTGGAAATGAATCCTTTCTGAATACATTTGTCTGTATATTTGGAAGCATGCAGAATTAAGTTAATTTTCCTACCGTTGCTACAATAAAGAGGTTGATGTTATGTTAAAGTGAGCATGGTGTCACAATGCAGCAAAATTTCCTTACAGTTGGCTATAATATTTAAAAGATTTGAAAGATCTGGAAAGATGTTTAGGCTTTGACTTGCTATCAATATGCCCATTAATCATGAAAAATTAAAGATGCAAACTTGTTTGACAATTAAAATTTGGTTTTAAAAGTACAATGCACTTTAATAAAAGAAAGATACTTATATCCTTCGAGGGGGGCAGACTCGTTCAAGCCAGCTGATTTTCAGTATTGTTTTTTTTTTCTTCCATGTGGACATAATAGGGTCATTCATGCTTTCAAGGCCCACAATACCCTGGTGATATTTGAACCTTATTTTGGAAATCACTGTGATAAAAATGTCTCTGTAATGAATAACCAGCTTGCCACTCAAGCTATGTCCAATGTTATTAGAAGTCTAGGCTTGTGGGCCATTCAAAGATGAATTGGGAATGCTTTTTAAATTCCAGCTTTGAATGAAATTAGAATTGTTGTCGTAAACAGAATGCAGCATTGTATTTAAGAAAGTAGAATTAAAAAGAGAAATTCATAACTGCAGCGACTGTAAGTTTTAAGGGTGTTATTTAAATGTGTGTTTAAAACGTCGCTAAGAAATCTGTACTTGATTTATATTTCATACATTTATTTTCATTTTACGGACCAATGTGGGAATACACTTAATTTACAAGAATACCATTAGAATGAGCAAATTACACTTTCTGTCATTTTAATTTAAATTTCAATTCCATCTCAAACAGAGAGCCAGTTCCTTTTTCTTTAAAAACAGGAGTTTTGCATTATTGCATTTCCACGTAAAATGGATTGAGATTGATTTTACACCCATCTGAGCACAGCTGTTTAAGGCATCTGAGTAGTTTAGCGCTCATATATCAAGAACTAAGCAGTATTTCATTAAGAATGTGCGATACCCTGATAACCCCACTAGCTAGTTAAGGTGATGAACTTCAGTCACTGAGCACCACAGTTGCCCGCACAACATGTGTAACTTGTCCAAATCATTTTCTGCAAATTAGACTTACAATGTGCACTTCCTCTGGGATGTCTACAGATTACATTATAATCACATTTGGACTACAGCCAACACCATATTCGATTTTATTCCTAAATGTTTTTATCAGTCTATGTGAAGCAATGTCAAACAGATGGCATTACTTGTACCGAGAGTGATTCTATATATGCTGTATATAAATCATTTTGTGCAAGTTAGAATGGTGAGCTATTCTCTGCAAAATTAAATAGTCTCGAATTGCTGCAACTATAGCAAGCCATTAGTTGAAGTGCAACAACAAATAGTTCTAATAATTATTCCACGCATTCAATGCTAATTTCTGTGGACAGTTCTTTTGCTATTGCATAAGTGCAGTGTTCCAAATATAAAAACATGGCTGTTTCAGAGACACACACTAGTCTTTAGACCCTGCAGAAAATAATAAATAGAGCCAGTATCGCTATGTGATAGTCTGCTGATAACTTTGTTCAAGTCGTTTCATGTTCAGTAGATATATATATAAAAAAAAAAGAGTTATAAAGTGAAAAAGGGTGGAACAGGAGAGATTATCAGAAAATGTCCTAAAGCATCTTCAGCCATGACAGTGTACTTGGACATCAAGTGATTCTGATAGTAGTAGTCATCTTTGACTTTTCCTGCATATCCTCCTAAACAGAAAGTGGTCCTGTCA
Source organism: Enteromius paludinosus (assembly GCA_032361165.1). Lineage (NCBI taxonomy): Eukaryota > Metazoa > Chordata > Actinopteri > Cypriniformes > Cyprinidae > Enteromius > Enteromius paludinosus. Next base: position 7,803,873 of record JAUMHQ010000053.1, on the reverse strand, counting down.
CTTTTCCCCAGGGAAGATAATAGAAAAAGAAACAGAAAAGTGCTCTCTTGAGTAACTGATATATTTCTTTGTCACAGTCAAGCTTGACATGTCCAGGGTAGCATGATAACTCATATAAAATATATAAAAATGCATGTTAATCTGTTATCTAATTCAGTTATATATTTGATACCTTTTAGTTAAGTGAGTTTTACAGAGTTAAGTAAGTTACTAAAATGTTCGAACGTGTCTTTCATATCATATCCACCCCTATAATCAGAATAATTCGTCTGAATGCAGTCGTATTCCACAATAGCTGTTCATTTGACAAAGAAATCGGAAAACAGTAATTACATAAAGGAACATTACAGCATGTCTTCTGTTGTCATGGAAGTTGACATTGTTTGTGCCACAGCTAAAACTGTCGCAAACAGCACCGAAGGAACAGAAAACTGCAGCATTGTTGATCTGTTACAGTCATTATCCACTGAATCAAATTCAGCAAATGCTAGACGCATTCATGTACGGACTGAATCTATGGCAATAAAGAGAAATGGCTTACAATTTCGAAAAAGCTTGTGAGAAGCAGCAAGGATTTGCATCCTGATTTGGTGCGCCATTAGCAAAGTTAGCTCGTTGTTATGTTATTAATTTCCATCAAGGGACCACATTACTCTCAAAAGTAATGACATTTAAACAACCTTCTTAACCACACAGTGTGAATGTATTGAATTATTGAATTATTCCAAAAGACGACTGCAAGCAGGTTGATCTGTTTAATAACCCCCATAAAAGCCATATGTGAATGCATACATATTGTATTAACATGCATTGCGTTTTATAATTGTAGGTTAACCTCTTAAGGCAATGCTGCACACTAATGTAGAATCCTAATGGTGCAAGTTTTATCAATTCTTAAATTAAAGAAAATGAAGTTCCAGAGGCTCTACCCCTGTATTGACTTAAAATATAAAACTATTTAAATAGTAAATAGTGAATAATTATTATTAATAAATACATGTGTGTCTCATAAGTCAAGAAAAATGAATGTCTTGCCAGTTTACCTAAACCAAGTGATTATTCAATGATTGACTGGCCAATTGCGGACAAAGCAATATAGCTGCTACAGAGATTATTCTCGCAGTTGAAGCAATAATTCATCCAGTACTCTTACGTTTTTTATTTTATTTTATAATTTTTTTGGAGGTTGTTTGTTGATCTAGGTCAGAAATCTAGAATGAATGATTTGTTCAATAACTGGTTGAAGATTTTGGGTTAGTAGAAAAGCAAAATCTGGTCTGTTTCTCTTACTAAGCTTATGTAATAAATATAACAGACCTTTATGATACTTTTTAATGTTTTATCCCACTCTCCATTTATTGTCATTGTGAGGAAAAGAGTGACCCCCACAGTCTTCAGAATTTCTCCCCTTGTGTTCTGATGAAAAAAAGTCATACAGGTTTGCAACAATGAAAGTTTTAGCACTTAAACCTTATATTTTTGAGCACTTTATGATGTGCTTAAACAAATTATGTTCACCAAAACAAATGTAGACCAACTCATAAGTCACGAATAGAACAAGAACACAAATAGATGCATTAAGAATATCGCACTGTGGGGAAAGAGAGCAAGAGATTTCTAGTTTCTAATCGCCCTATAGCAGACCACCACCACATAATGATTCCTGTGCATCTGGAGGGGGAGGCACAGAGCTAAAAATAAAAAAAAATCACGGAGTATGTGTGTGTGTGTGTGTGTGTGTGTGTGTGTGTTTGTGTGAGGGAGAATGAGATAGAAAGAGAGAGAGGAAGAGAGGTAGACGAGACAATCTATGACTATCTGTCAGTCGATTGGCCAGTTAAAAATGCATACAATTACTTCCACCGGCTCAGAGGCAGAGCCATTTACATATGCATACGTGAGGGTACTGCTGGGGTGTTGAAATGAAGAAAGAATGCGGGGACAGAGAGAGAGAGAGAGGGCGGGAGGGAGGGAGAGGGAGAGATGCAGGGAGAGAGAGAAACATTAATCTTTAAACACTCAACATGCAGATTTATTGCCGACAGCAGGAGGACAGAATAAAAAAAAAATCACTCGAATTAAAGGGATAAAAACTGTGAATTGTTAAGGCAATGTTTGATTTAAGTTTATAGGTGTAAACGGAATAGCTCCCCCCAAAAAAATACAAATAAATATTTATATATACATAAATATATATTACCCTCATGTCAAACCTGTGAGTCATCTAGAACAATATTCAAGCTGCTCTTTAAATTAAATTACATTTAATAATGTAAAAAAAAAATTAATTCCAATGAAATTAAATTAAATGACATTAAAAGCTATCCATGCCATTTTTATATATGGGGGGAAAAAGAAACCTGGATGTGGAAAAAACAAACAAACAAATATGGTGAACTGTTTATACATTAACCTAAATGCTCATGTTTTTTTTAAGCAGACCATAATAGAGGCTTGCTCTGAAATATTTTGTGATATTTATAATAATTGTATACTTTTATCACTAGTATAGGATAAATACGAAGTCATTTTTGTCATGCGAAACTTTTTGTGTGAAGAAGTTTATGAAAGATCATTGGATTGCAATTCAAACCCTCACAATATGTCAATTAAGATGTATTGTGTGTTGATTTATGATTAACAGATGCACAACTTAAACAAAATCTAAATGGACAATTGCTTTTAGATTAACCAAAAAAAATAAAAATAATTTTTGTTATCTGTTCTTTCCTAATGCATGTCTAACAAAAATTATACTTATACAATTATACTTATATAATAATACTTTTGCATAACCAGACCTTAGACTATAAAGTCTGGTCCTCGTTGCAGCTTATTCAGGTCAAGAACCGCCCACTTAAACAGGAAGAAACCGTCTGACCAACATGTAAATTAACCAGCCACACTAGTACCGATTATCCCACAGACACAATTTAGAATATGAAGCAGAATATACAATTATTCTTGTGGATAACTAGTTAAGTTGCTATATGTCTCTGACATATCACAAATATTTGGCAGGCTTATCTCGTACTAAGGCTTAGGTTAAAGTGTATTTCTGGGAGGTATTAACATATACATCATTGCAGTGTTCTGATCAGTATTTTTATTTATTTATTGTGTTTTATTAATTACATTGAGATGTTGGGAAAGGCACACTTGTTCTTGATCTGAAATGATAATTGACTGTATGGCGACGAGCCATGGATGTTGTGGTTCTGGTGCTCTTTTAAAAGTAAATTATTACCTTTATTATTACGGTATTATTATGGAATTGTATGCTTAAATTTATCTTCCATGAAGAAGTATGGAGAAGTTTTTAATGAGTTTCAATGCCACTTTGTTAATCTCTACCTAGGCTTTGACTCCTAATTTCTTAATTTCTAAATGATCCTTCCTTAGTTTTAAAGCTGTGTACCTCTTTGTAGTCATCAAAAACAATTGTTGCTTTTTCCAGATGCTGCTTCCATTTCCATATTCCCATTTTTACATTTCCTTTAGTTCTCTTTTACCTTTAAAAACAAAGAAGTATGTTGAGTTCCTCCTGCTTTTTTTTAAAAGGCTGTAGAACCTGTTATGGGATGAACTTGGACATACAAACACTCTCAAGTACATAGATCCATGACGATGAACATGGTGACATGGTGAGCGTGATTTCACCAAGTACAAGATGTTCCTGGACCAACATCCTTGTTGTTCCTGGATCAACATTCCAATCAACCAATCAGAATTTAGGAATAATTTTTCTGGAAATATCAGTTTTAGGCTTATAATCATGGTTAGGTGCTTCTACACCCTTATCAATCAGCTATCATTTCCCCTCTGATTTTAGGCATACATTTTGGGTAAGGGTAAGGGTAAGAATTGGGATATGTTTATATTTTTGGACAGTAATGTTGATCCAGGATCATGTCTTAGTAAATCTTGGCTAAATCACGGTGACCATTGAAACATACCCACTGTAGTATAAAATGAATTCAGACACGATTGTATGAATAACCCACACATGATAAGCTTCAGCTCCGGCAATAGTGTAATTGATTTGTTTTAGAAACAAGGCTGGTCTATGCCTCTACAAATTGGTAGCATATTAAGCACAGTAGAGAAATACTCTTTAGTCCCTACTAAAGGGCACAAAACCTTTGAGCTCATTTTCTTTTTGTTTTTTCTGCATAAGGTTTAATAAAGAATATATAAAACAACCGGAATTCTGGAAAGTACTTTTTTTTTCTCTTTCCTGTTCTTTTGGCCTGTGGTGACCCTTGACCTTTCACATAAGACACAAACAAGGTTCCCTTCTGTCTGCTTCCTTGAGTGACGCAGGTCTTACAAAGCTCCTCTGTATCTGGCTAGAGTGAAAGAGAGTGACTGATTGAAGATGAGGTCTGATTTTTCTCTCTCTCTCCCTCTCTCTTACATCTTGCATTAAAAATGTATCACATATGTATTTCTTTTATTGTTCCCACAAATCTTAGAAACGTTTGGTTGGGAAGATGATGTTTAAAGGGAGAATTTAACCCAAAATGCAAATGTTGTCATTATTTACTAAACCTCATGTTGTTCTAAACCTAAGTGACTTTCTTTTTATCACCAACCAGTTCAAACAGTAGAGGACTAGATGTCCAAAATGGTTTGGTTTGCCAACGTTCTTTAAATGTTGCCATTGAACTGTTAGATGCACAGAAATGTAAATACAATGTATATCATCTATAGACTAGTGGCATCAAATGTTTTCAAACAGATTTCTTAAACTTGCCCCCTACCTCCCTGGGTCAGAAAAACAATTATCCCTGTTTCCAAGTTGTGTCATTGGCCAAGCCAAGTGTTACTCTTTCCGGCTACTGAAATGAATTGATATAGTATTTAAATGGATTGAGTTGAGTAGTGCACAGTTGTTTTATTTGAAAATGTCCTGTAACTCTTTTTTGCTTCCTGGGATGATACAGTGGTAAAATTACTGTTGCTTCAAACCATCATTTTATTCTTGAGAAGGTTTAACATTTTCAAGCATTGGATGGTTTGGTGAGACCCGTGGAGAGAAATGAGCTGTTAGAATCCATTCAATGCTGCAATCATGTGCCATGACACTAATATGCAAGCTGGAGGCAACAGGCTCGTTCCAAGGATTTCAAGGCGTACAGAAATGTTAAAGTTTAGTGAGTAGCACCAGCAGTGTTCAGAGTCTAGTGGAATTTTAACCCCTCCTGATTCTCATGCAGCCTACAGCTAAGTGGAGTCTGCTATAAAGTACATGAACTCTTGAGTTCTAATAAGATGAACTTGTGTTACAATTAGAGGTAAATTATGGATCAATAAAATATTAGATAATTATAAGCTTATGTTAATAACATGCAATGTTATGGTTTGAAGTATTGCAAACTCATCCATTGTAAAACTCTTTGCAGTGTTTTTCTGCAAAAATATCTATATATATATATATACATATATTTTAGGGGTGTGACTAGATCTCGCGAGATGTGACTGGTCTCGCAAGAAATTGGCGATATCCTTGCGATAGTGGTTTGATGCGGCGCAACAAATCTCCAAGAGGAAACTGCTGCCGCGTTCTATTTATGACGTGCTGACATTCCAAAATCCAAATGCTTTTCAGTGGTTGCTTTAATCACATCCAGTGTAGGCAGACATAAGGCCCGGGTATACTTCACTTTCCGCATTCGGTTCCATCTCACGCACACCCGCGTCCACACAGCTTTCAAAGTATACTCAATCACGAATTAGTGTGGACGGACGAGCATGATAAATGCACAATGCCACTCTTTCAGCATTCTTCTCGCGCATACACAGTTGTACGCAGACAGTCCGTGGGGTCTCAAAAAATTGCCTGCGCAAGGACAGGGTGCGTGGCTGTCCTGATGACGAAAATAACGTAATGCAGATGCCTCAAAGTATACGTTGGCCTTAAAGCTGGTGCGGCGCTTGCTGTAGGCAAGTCTGTTTAGGTATTCAGCCCGAATCTGTTTTCTGAAATCTTTTATTTTAAGTTTTTTGTTATTTATTGTTAATTGCTTGCCTGTCAGTTTGTGGCAAAGTATTTTGCAGTGTTCACATGTTGTTTATTACTGCATGTAATTCAATAAAAATTGTTGGTCCCATTTTATATTAAGTGTCCCTAATACCTGTGTACTTCCATAGTAACTAGATGTGTATCTAGTATGTAACAACAGTGTAAGTACACAATGCTACATAGTATCTACAGCTGTAATATTTCTGTAACTACACACATGTAACAACCCTCAGAATGGTGTGTGTAAGTACAAATGTGTAACAGGACATTGGTAACGACACTTTTTTCACTTCACTTAGTAGTCATGTAACCGGGATTACCTAGCTACATTTTGTAACAGCAGTATGTATGAGAGTAACTGGAACAGGGGGTGATCAGTGTGTACTTACACTGTGGTTACATACTAGATACACATCTAGTTACTATGGAAGTACACAGGTATTTGGGACACTAAATATAAAGTGGAACCAAGTAGTTTAATTTCATTTTAAGTTGATTACAATAAATACTATTTTTCCCAATATATTTTATCATTGAGGATTTATTTTAAAAAGTCTAAAAATCTTGTCTCGTCTCGTTCTCGTGAACCCAGTGTCTTGTCTCATCTCGTCTCATGGGATAAGTGTCTTGTTACACCCATAATATAGAGTATATGTTATATATATGTGTATATATACATTATGTTTTTCTCTTAGATAAGGCCATTTACATAGTACTAATTCAGTAGTGCCTGTTAAAGAAGCTAGTGAAACATTTGCCAAGTACAGCATCTCAGAGCTTTATGGACATTCCATTATCATATAAACGAAGATACCTTCTTGTAGGTGTAAAGATTTTTTTTTTTTTTAATTACCATGTTTGTTTGGACATGATTGTGATTCCATTGAATTATTTATTTATTTATCACATTTTATATTTAATATACATTTTAATTTATCAATTTTTTTTATACATCATATTTTATTATATAATTTATTCCTGTGATCAAACCTTTTAGCAGCCAAGTCTTTAGTGTCACATTGATGCTTCAGAAATGACTTGAGAAACATTATTATCAAAAAAATGTTAAAAAAGTTGCTTTGTATAATATATAAATACTGTTACATCCACACCAGGCTCCACCCTTACAGAGTCACAACGAGCACCTTCACCAGAATATTAACAAGCCACACC
>JAUMHQ010000053.1:7774550-7796575 GCA_032361165.1 Enteromius paludinosus | reverse complement strand
TTTTTGCAAAAGTTGCTTAAATATCTTAATTTAACTAATGCCTAGTCCTGGCTTAAGCTAAGCCCCATTTGTGAAACTGGGCCATAGTGTGCAGTTATTATAAAGTGTTTATTTTTTTAAGTGTCAATTCAGGCACTGTTTAGGCACCAGAATCGGGACACCTGCTAAATTTGCCTTTGTGGCTGCCACATCTCTAGTGGAGTGAGCTCTGACTCTGTGAAGAGTTTCCACCTCAGCGAATACAACCTTCTAGTTGAAGGAGCTCTGGAGTGTAGAATAGTATGAGCGACCCCTGCCAACAAACCTGCAGCTATGAGCTGTGCCCCCTCAGATGCCACACCCACCGATTGCACACCTCTGCGAGGATGTAGGACTAGACCCCCTTGCTTGGAGAGTAAATCCTTCCTGACAGGGATTTGCCATGGCAACCCGTCGAGGAGAGAGACCAGGTTCACAAACCATACTCTGTTTGGCCAGAACGGTGCTACTAACAGCAAGCTGACCGCATCCCGACAAACTCTCTCTAACACTGCTGGGAGCATAGCTGTCGGGGGAAATGCGTACAGGCCACCTCTGTACCATCGCATCCAACCCCAGTGGAGCTGGGTGAACTAGTGAGAACCAGAGGGGACATTGTGCATTCTCCTGACTCGCAAAGAGGTCCACCTCTGCCTGGTAAAAACCACTCCCCAGCCCCCCTGAGACGCATCCCAGGGGCTGCTGGAGAGCACTGTGCCGTGTATTGCTGTGGCACCCCCGGCTGCTCGCTCACTCCTTCCTGATGATCAGGAGGATTTTTTCGTCAGGGCTTTCCTAGCTGTCAGCACATCCCTCAGATCCTTCTTTGGAACTGATGGCTAGAGACCTGTCCCCTGCACCCCAGCTACGCAGAGGTGCACGAGATGCCACACTCTCTTTCTGACTCCCCCGGTAAGAGGAGGAAGCTTTAGGCAGCCGCTGCTTATCGCCCGCCGCCCTTTGCTGTGAACAGCGGGAAAGAATCGACTGAAAAGAGGCTACTTGCTTTTTAAACTGCTGGTGTCACTCCACCACTGTCTCAACTACATCCCCAAACAAACCTGAGGGAGATAGCGGGGCGTCCATAAGTAACACGCTATCTTGTGTTTTTACCCCCAAGAGATTTAACCCTATTATGTTGTTCGGGTCTGTGGGACCCATTTTCACTTTTTGTCAAAAGAGAAATGATACAATTAAGTATTTTTTTAAACTCATACTCATTGGCTTTGGCTCATTTTCTGCGAAGAACATATATCAGAACAAATTTTCATTTTTAAAATTTTCTGAATTGTTTCTCTTGGCTCATTTTCTTGCTTTTTTTTTCAACTTTTAAATCGAACAAAAAGAGTGCTTCGACAGACTCACAGTAGAGCGTGCTGAATGAATGAAGCTAATGTGTGATGCGCCGCACCTGTTTTTGAGCCTCGGGAATCATGACATCACCCGCCTATGATGCCCGGAGGCCTTATTGGACAGATTTACAGCAGATTCAGAGCGTGGCTATGCAGAGGCGTAGAGAGCACCTATAGACGCAGTGAGAGTTCCTGAAAAGGAACATAATGTTGCAGTCTCAGCTGACACAAAAAGTGGAAAACTTAAGCTTAAGCTCAAACAAACAGAAGCTTACAGTTATGCTTATGGAAATCTAGATTGTAGAAAACCTCAAACAAAACTCTGATTATCTTATTCTAATAAACAGCCAGAATATAACTTATTTTGTCAGCAATATACTTCAGACGCTCAGTAAATGGACTGTGGGTGTCTGTAAGTGTGTGGCTAGATGGAGACTGTTAGCATATATCAGCTGAAGTGTAATCATTTTGTTGACATTTACCTCAAATTCTCATGCCCACATAAGAGTCTCTCTCTCAAAACTCTGACTGGCTGTGTGAGAGATTTATCTTGAGATGATGAGATAAATATATCTATTGTATCCTGCACGAGTCATATCATTCGCCTGCAGAAAAGTAATTTTTCTAACCTTTATGTTTTGCATCAACATTGTATTCCTTCTCTCTCTTCTGCCAACCTGCTGGGATGCTTCTGGATCTGTGGCTTAGTAGTTAAAGTTGAGTTTGGCTTTTGTGTCAATTCCTTGGAAATCCGTCTCTTCGTTATTTCTAAAAATAACAAGACCACCAAATTAACTCAATTGTTGCACTACATCTCAACAAACCTCTGCCAAAGACAACACATCTTTCACAGAATGCGAGATCCAACAACCCTTAGTGAGAAGAGCTAAAAGTAGTCCTATACTGTATAATCAATTGTAGTCTATAATAGTTGTAAAAGAAAAAGAACATAAATAATAAATATTACATGCATACGTAGGCTAACACAAATGTCTCAATAAACCTAATGTCACATAGCTATGTTTAACTTATATTTTAGATGAAATATTGTCAGATAACGTACATTGTAAGCAAAGAAAACAATCCACAACACAACCATTGCAACATAGGGAAGCACACAGTAGTGTTTTGACCATGAAAGATTCAATGTTCTTGAACAAATCTTTGGGCTAGTGAGAGAAAGGTGTGCATTTATCTCGGTCTGTTAGAGTTTTGACAAAAAAGAGACAAAAAAACTGTTTGTCACGAGGGTTTCGCGTGACTGAAAAAGCTCCACCATTAATTTCTGTGCAGAGCACGCAAAGACACGTGGAGCGATACAGTCGGTGAAAAGTCCCAGTGCCGATAGGTTAATGGTGATACGTCAGAAAACTTTTCCTCTAATCAACAACGAGCTGTATAAAATATATTCACTTGAAAAATAATAACAGAAAAAAATAAATTTAGAATTACACTTCACAACTGCTTTAGTCAACAGTTAAGCAGGAAGGCACAAGGTTGTGCCATACATTTCAACTGTGTTATCATATAAACACATTTTAATTGTTGGTATTTATTGTTTTACTGTATGCAAAAGAAGTGCAGTGAGTGTTAGCTGAGTCTTTTGAGCAATTGACATAAGTGAACAGTATTACATACAGTATGAAGTTTTCTCTCTATAGAATCACCTTCGCAAGGTTTGTGTGCATCCCTACTGGAGGACAGAGGAGGGTAATCAATACCTTAGAAAAGAAGAGGCTGCTTCGCTCCCTCAAGGACACACCAACCACATAGACCTTGAGTTTTACTTCAGTCTGCCAGAAGTAGTCACACCCTATACATACAGTTCTTCAGACAAGACCAGAGCTTATTTACTGTTGAATGAAAAGGTCACCACAAAGGCATTTTATTATGAGCAGGGAAAAGATTGCATTTGGAGCCGTTTACTAAAGGCTGACTGGTCAATACATATCATGATGAAAAAGAGCCGTGTATGCTGTCATGGCAATTGCATATAAAAGCATTAATGTTAATTACCGGAGACTCACCAGGAGACTCTATTTAAAGTGACACCTGTACAATCATAATTATTACCACTGATCTCTCTCCTAATACTCATATGCGGCAGGGTATTTGTAAATGGTGTGTTTTTTAAAGCATCAGATTCCTGAAGGCTAGAGTGATGATGTGCCAGTAGAAATGCCGTGACCTGAAACATTTGTTTTATCATTCTGCAATTTTTGTATTTATGTGGGATGCCTGACAGTTGCCTTGAGCTGTTACTTTGTGCAGCAACAATAAGAAGAAGAGAAATGTCATGACCATGGAATTGTCTATGAATGTTAATGCATGCTTATTTTTGGATGAGAAGCTATAATGTGGAATGCATAATGTTTTGTTTTTTTCATAAATAAGCAAAATCAATAAAGCATGTCACATTTTGAACTCCCATTAGCAATGCAATGGAAAACCCAGCATTTGCTTAAAGTTCAAATATAATCCAATATTTACCTCTTACTTTTATTGAAGTATTTAATATGCTTTACAAGGAAAGATACGTGATGGGTTTCTGAAATGAGGAGCCAAAAAACAGTATATACTAGATATTTTTGATGTTTTGCTAGTTTACAGCATCTGCATACAAATTTCAATGCAGTATCAATAACAGTTTTTGCTTTAATGTATTACTTCTAGCTGTTATTAGTATTATTAAATGTCCTCTTCCTACAGGTATATAAATATTTATGGTAGAGGTGTTACATCCACACCAGGCTCCACCCTTACAGAGTCACAACGAGCACCTTCACCAGAATATTAACAAGCCACACCTGCCCGGAACACCTGACACCAATCACCACACCACATAAAAAGCACACTCACCAGCTCACTCACCGTCCGAGCTTGTTTATCCATAAGTGGACCTCCATTGCTCTATCTCTGTAATATACTTACCTTGTGCTTTCCTGTGATTATCCAGACGGCTCCATCGTCATCCGCATGACTCTCCAATCTCCCGGGATTCCACTCCTAAACCGTTCCAGGTTCATCTCTGTGGTGTGTGTGTGTGTCTCCATCGGCGTTGTGTGCTCCAACGTATACTGCTAGGAAAACAAGAATAGACTTTCAGTATTGCATATGATTTATGTTGAATTGGACCTTCTACTTTTGGGTTACCTTATTCCGCATCCAGCGAAGATCCTTGCTTAATAAAGTCTTTATTTGTTTACTTTTACTCCTGTCTCCGTCCGCTTCTTTAACAAGTACTGTATATATATAAACAATGGCCAATTTTGAGATTTCTCTTTCACACAGCAGCTTACAGTTGTCTTTAGAATTGTATGAACTGTATGAACTTGCAATGAGAGTCAGGTAACCATAGCGACCGTGAAAGAAGAAATATCAAAGATGGCGACACCCATAAAACTGAAAGTCTTATGACTTTCTGACATGACAAGAGTCCAATTTAAACCGGCGAGATCTTTCTTCAAACCTTTGTTAATCGACAACAGCTTTTAAATTTGGGTGGAGAGCAGTGCATTTGAAAGCATTGAAAACTGAGCTCAGGTGGAAAACTGACAGGATAAAACTTAAAGATGACACAGAGCTTATTTCTTCTTTAAGTTTCCGAAAACACACATGAAAACACATAACGCACGTTTGTGCAGAAGAGCGGCTTTCTCTCGCAGTGTTTGACATGACAGATAATTCCGTTCACACAGCGTGTGTTCAGAGAATGCAGTTGTGAAATTTACAGGTGTTAGTTCGGTTAGACCCACAAATATCTGCACTGTGTGTGAACGTAACTTTATTGAGGACTTTAGTACAGGATCCTGTAAATTCCAGCCGTATCTGCTCCTGTAAACATGGCCAAAGTATCACAATTGTTCAATAGAATGCATCTGTGCCAAACTGAAATATCAATATTACTTTGAACAAGCCTTGGAACAGTAGTGTGTTAATATGGTAATAATACAATTCCCTACCCAGTCTCAGGGTATTCATTCGTGGCAGGGACACGTTTATTTCCTTATTTTCGTGAGTCCAGCATGTTTTTTAAAACTAAGATTCATCCAATGGAATCTTAGTTTAAAAAAACGTACCAGACTTACAAAAATAATGAAATAAACGTGTTCCTGGCACAAATAAATCGATTAAATTAAATTAGTTGACTAAATCACAAACTGCAGTGAGACTTGGTTGACAATTCCATTACTGATAGTATCATTGTGCCATGAAAATGCACTTTTAATAGTGTTTCAAATGGAGGAACTCCTGTTCAGATTCTCAGTGTTGTACTTCGTTTGACCTCTACTGCAGTGCTCTTGGGCTACGCACAAGCCCATCTGCCTGATGCTTATGTTTGTCCTTGTGCTCTGGACCCAGCCACTGTCTGGGTCAGATTAGCAGGAGTATAGGCCAATTAAAGAAACCTTATGCTAATTTGTAATGATGGAGAATATATTACAAAATACAATACTGCGTGTGTGTTTTTCTTTTTTACCACCACTTCTTGTTCCAAAATTCGTAACGGATTCCTAACGGATACAGCTACGGAACTACATCCCAACGTATGAATGTGTTTGGAAACGGGGAGAGGAAACAGGAGACCACAGCTGAAGGAGCTCTAGTTTCAAATCCTGTGGCAGGAAACTCTGCCGGAGACTCACCCCTCCCCTTACCCTGTGTGTGTATGTATGTGTGTGTGTATGTTTGAGTATATAAAAGTATAAAGCATCCTGTTTCACCTGTCTATTGCCAATTTAGTTAACATTTTCATTTTTACATTGTGTTTACAAATCTGCTTTTGAAAAATTGCGTCTGTGTGTTTTTGGGTAAATGGTCACGTCTGTATATTTTCTGTTTATAAGCTTCCTCGTTCTATTGCTGCGACTCTATTTTTACAGTGTTTACATAGTTAGTCACTGCTCGTTTGCGTCAGTCTTCCTCAATGCCCGGCTCAGTTTAGTGCTGGAAATACACACACGTTAACAGATGCACGACACACAAGCTCTGAGGTTGAACAGTTAAAACCGAGCTTCATCCTCATCCTGTTTTGTCCACAGTTGCTCTTGTTCCCTCTGCGATTGAACGGGAGACACCCTGATGTTGCTCTATCTGCTCTGGATTATTCTGGAGCACACGTATTCACACTAAAAGTGTACACAACCATGTACAGCAACTCAAACGCTCACACAGGCGCACACGCTCACGGCCTCTGAGGTTAGGCTGGAATGTGTGTGATGTGTGATTGTGGAGGTTGGAGGTGGTGGAGCAAGTTCAGCTTGACAGAGCGGAGCAGGGCCTCTCTTATTACAATCTAAACCAGCTCCCACTGCATTTTTTTGTCGCTCTCTCTCCCTTGCGTTCCCTCTCTGCTCAGTCTGCCTGCAGTTCTCTTTTGCTTGCTATTTCTAACCCTATTTTTTCAGACTTCTTTCACTCTCTCTCTCTCTCTCTCTCTCTCCCATCTATCCTTCCTCCCTTGGTATATCTCTCGCAGCTCTCTTTAAATATCACTCGTTCTTTCTCTCTCTCTCTCTTACCAGCTTTCCCCTTCTGCCACTTTTCTCACTCTATCTCTGTCGCTCCCACATTCTGTCTCTCTCTCTCGCTCCTCATGGGCTGCAGAGTGCATTGCAGCGACAGCTGCTGTTATAACCATCAACTGCAGCCTCCACAGCAACCGTTACTGTGGAGGAGAGAACACGGCAACAGCGCTTCATACCGCAGACCCCACCTTTGTTCTACGTTTCAACACAATTACAAAGTGATTATGCCTTCTCTCTTGCTTTGCAGATATTGTGCCAAAAGTTTCAGAAAAATGTTCTGTCAGGAAAAATAGTGCAAAAATTGCACCTTTTGGGGTACAAAAGCTTGTACCCTCAAAGGGACACTTTCCCCTGAGTGTTCTGGTTTAGAGATCTTATTGTAAATGACTTGTGTATAGACCTGGCAATGTTTAATACAAACTGGAACTGGAAATTCTGGAGAAATTTTACAGGACTTCTCTAATAATTTATTGCATTTAAACCGTCATGCAAGCTCATGGTCATATGCCTCCATTTTTGATGTCCAGTCAACCAATCCAATCAAAACCATTGCAAAGAACAAAGTTTGTTTTCTTTTTGATGTATGGCACTATATAACTATATAGAAAAGATTTGCTGCTACATCTCTATTTCATGTATACACAAAACTTGATACAAATACATGGAGTGGCATATCAAATATATAGTATATATATTTACACAATATAATATAGCAAACACAAAATCTCAAACATGTGCATAATGCTTGAGAACCAGTGAGGTTTGCTTTTGCATGCTTCTATGTTTACCATATTTAATGCAGTGATCTAGCTCCTCACAAGACTTGAGTTAGACCACTTAATTCATATAGATTAGTTTTATGGCATCTTTTTGACCTCTTAAGATCTATTTATATTAACGGTTTACTTACGGCATGTACTTTTATTGTATGGGCAGAAAACATTTGAGTTTCATTACATCATTTAGTTTTGAAGTTGAACTAAAATCTTATGGGTTTGGAATGATGACAGAACTTTTAATTTTGGGGCAGCTGTCCTTTTAAGGGTCGATATTAGTAACTTAAACTAATAATGTTAACTATTCAGGGGAAGATAAGGAATAGAGGTTTTCTTTTTTAAGGGGATTCTACAATATTGACAAGCTATTTCTTTTCTGGTAGCATGAAATGAAGATAGTTTTTTGATAAACATACTGGGAACCATCTTTGTTCTTAAAAAACAACCTTTTATCTAAGAAAGCTTTTCGCTGAAACATACTTTAAAAATAATGCATTTCACATGGATACATCCTCAGGTATATACATTACATATCTGGACATGTTGTTGACAGCCAGAGTGGACAGCTTTATTTGACCTTTACCAGGGAGAAGACCGGTTTCATTTTAGAGCTGACAATCTTCTGCTCATAATTTGTTCGTGAGTGCTTCATCTGTGATTTCATTTTCACCAGAAAACAATTGTAAATCTTCCATCATGCAGTAAAACTTAATAACATCTGTCCACAAACTGAAAACCATTATTAGAAGAGAAAAGGATGAAATTAAAAGCAACTTGCTCCCCCCCAATGGATTTTCTTTTTTGGTAGATTTTTTTTCTGAATTCAACATCATGATCACATTTCTGTCCTCTCCTATCAAAGTATTCTAAATTTAAACTCAAATCATCTCATTTCTGCCGATGCAACACTTTAACACTATAGCTGGGGGCACACTGAATGACTAGCTCAAATATTCCAACACTGAACTTGACACACCTAAACACTTTTTTCATTGATTGGAGCAGGTTTTATTCTCCGACAGTCAAAGAGGAGGATAAACCTAATGAATGAGCCAACTACTGTACAATGCACTTACTGACTGGCGAGTCATGAATGGATAAAAAAACAAACGCAACTATCAACTGCTATACTGGGCTTGTAGCATATGCTCTCAACTGCATGCACAAATGCTGTATACAATTTCATTAAAGTGCAAAAAAAAGCATGCAGTGTATGTTGACAGTTGAGTCATGAAGTACCAGAAAGGCTTAAAACAGTTGGCTTAAAACTGTGCATGCATGTAAGCATTTGTTAAATATAAATCACATTCAAGAACATGCAGTGGTTTTCAAAACTATCTTGGATACAGCCCAGCACGGTCTCCCTCGTTTAAGACACTCAGTTCAACTCGTCATTTGTAAAGAGTTTGAGACCTGAAGTAGTCCAGAAAAGGTGAAGAGTTGTGTCAGAAAATGTGTGTCAGATCCACATCATGTTGAGCTGTGGCAGCTCCTAAAACAGTCAAAATAAACGAATCAGCTCAACTGCTGGGATGCCTGTTAATCAAGAACTTGAGGAAAAAGAGGAAATCTATACATTGTAGCTTTAAAGATTCATCTATATTTCATTTAGAATTTAATGTTTGATAACTTTTTTTCAGTATATTTCCTACTTGCTGAAGGGCACATTTATTATAATGGGTTTATGTCAAGATTGTTTCAAGTTGTTATTTTTGAAGTCTAATAAATGTTAATTTTGAAAGCTCTCAGTTATACCGTAATGTTGAGTGACTTTAGGCAATGATTAAGTATTAGGAAAAAAAATCCTATGTCTTTATGTTGTTTCTACATTAATTTTACAGTTGAAAGTGAAATTATTACAATATAAAAGACTATTAAATATTTTCATTTTAGGTGCATTTATTTTCAGGGAAAAGTAATTAATAAATGTATTAATTAGTAATTAATTTTTTTTTCATTGACTGACCGCACTAATATATAATTAACCCCCATATAAAATAACATGGTTCATTATCAACAAGTATAGTATATACGGCTCAATGTCAAATCTCTCTCTCTCTCTGTTTCTCTTTCTCTGTGTCACTGTCTCTCGCTCTCTTTCTAATAACTTCATTATTAACTGCATTAGTCTGCTATCAACGGCTCAAGCCTCCATTGCCAGCTTTAAAATTACGTTTTGGAACTAGCAAAAGAGTCGTTGGATGAGATGCGGAAGAAATAATCCTACTCACAATAGCGATTGAAGTATAAAAACCGGACGAATCCCTTGAAATATATCATCCAATCGATGTCTTGAGGTGTGGCATCCGTAGTATAAGCAGAATAATTGACTCCGGACCATTGACGCTTCGCGTCATGGCCACATCACCACCTCGGGTGTGCATTATTTTTCTAATAATTCAACGACTCGTCGTCAATTATTCCTTACTTATTTACTGGTGTCATATTTGTTTGTATATTTTCATCCGCTATTTATTTTTGCATATTCATCATGAAGAAAATTCATGAATTGGCCTGCAGACTATAGGCCTATAGGCTAGTTTCTTAACTTTTATTAGACTGCAGATAGAAATAAAATAATTCCTTATGTCTTTAAAATTAGAGAATGACATTCTTATTTTTTACTACAGAAAAAAACACATTAAATACATTAAATACATTTAGCTTACAATGGTAACTTATGAAATAAAAGAAGCATCACAAAAAGAAAAAAGTACTTGACAATATTGCAAAATAAATACTGAATGTTTGACAGTGAATGCATAGCCCATAGCCCATTCAATAGCTGGCATCGGTCGCAAATAGTAATGTTTTTTTTTTTTTTATCATAGCGAAAACTATTGGCAATGCCTGGTTCTTAAATGCTTA
Organism: Enteromius paludinosus; assembly: GCA_032361165.1. NCBI lineage: Eukaryota > Metazoa > Chordata > Actinopteri > Cypriniformes > Cyprinidae > Enteromius > Enteromius paludinosus. The sequence goes on along the minus strand of JAUMHQ010000053.1, from coordinate 7,786,033 downwards.
GACTCCATACACTATACGACTTTCTCTGACAACTACCAAGCCCAACTGAAACAGACCGGGTGAGACTGGGCACGATCCATCATCAGTGCCAAATTACATACATAATCGGCCTGAGAGTCATGTAGTGTGTAAGCTTAGCGGCAACTTTCTGCATTCAGTCACTGGTGTCAGAATTTGTGCTAATGCAGAATAAATACTGAAATGCTGCAGCAATTTGAATTCTGTCCAGAAAGGCTAAACCGTATTTTATTGTGTATCGTCAAGCATGATCTTTATTTTTTAGCATGTTTTTGCTGATCTATAATGTAGCTCTGCAGTGCCATCTCTACTCTTATCTCTACTCTTACTATTATTGTGCCAGACCTTCCTTCCTTATCCTTACTCTGCTGCCCAGACCGAGAGGACCAGAAAGCCTTCTTTTAAAGAGATGCAGATTTATGCGCAAGCAAAGGCGGGGCCCTGTGTGTTTTGATGAAAGAGATCTATGAGAAAGGCTCGCTCATATGCTTCTAGTCACTCCCTCTCTCTCTTTCTCTCTCTCCTTCTCTCTATCACTACACCCCCACCCCCCCACCCCCTACCACCACCACCACCCCGCCTCAATCTTTCGCCTGCTCCCTCTTTTCTCTTCTATAACGGTCTCACTGTAATATGTATGCAAAGGTGCCCGTCCTCCATCCCCTTAATTGTCTGGCTTCCAGCAGTCAGTGTGTGTGTGTGTGTGTGTGTTTGTGTTTTACAGTGCCTCAGCTCTCCTCACTAGCCTCTGCTGGCAGAATCACCAAACCTGCACCTGAGCTCAGGAAGCGATGGCGGGGTTATGCCATTCTGTCACTTTGATAAGCATACACCATAAAAACCAAAAACGCCACTGAAAGTCCGATATGGAACATATAGACCTGCCCATATCAAAGCCCTATTTTGAATAGCTTCCAAAATGAAAGATTTGTGATCAAATCATGGTTAAGTACTAGAACGGTTGGGGTTCAATTAGGTAACTGTGATGGGATATGATATAAAATGAGACATGAAAGTACTATTAAACAATACAATTGCCCTTTTATTTCTTCTCTTCTAATATGCAGCAGCAAATTCCGTACTAAATTGGCACAATCTTGGCACAAATCTGCCGTAGCCTATAGCTATTTTCAATTCCTTATAGACAAGCCATATAAACTTTTCTTTTGGTGGTGATGCTATTTCTATACGATCCACCTGAAAACTGCAGGTGTATCGACACCATGTGCTTTGCTCTTCTCACTTGATCTGCTGCTGCAACATGCAAGCACTTCAAAGACATAACCTTGAGAGGATATTAAAGGTGATTTTTTTTTTTTTTATAATATTAGGTACTTGCCACCTGCTTGATAATGCAGTGATGGTTTCAACGGCAAGATCTACAATAAATCTATCTGTCAGCAAGCATTTTTTCAAGAGAAGGAGGATGTGGTGGGAGGAAACTGTAACTGCGTTCACTTTTTATAATGATTGAAGAAAATAATAAAAGTAAATGTGAGTTTTGACATTTGTATATATTTATGTAGGTTGTTGGTTTGATAATCACTAAAATTAACAACTAAGTGAAATCTGTCTGCAGAAGCTGGTTTAGTTTTTGTTTAAGCTAGGCTACAATAAGTACATAGGATGCTTAAATAATAGTGCGCCAGGTGAAAGATATGCAGTTATCATTAAATATGTTTGTGGTATTGAACGCCTCTTCATAACAAGTTGTTTTTGAAAGATGATGGTGTTTTGGCATATTTTTCTTATTGAATTATTTTTTTATTTTAATATTTGAATAGAAATTGTATTTTTGTGTTGATGCGGCACATATTCCCTTTGTTAAAGTATTGCATGCTTTTTTTTCATTGTGCCCCAAAGGTTCATTCAAAACATCTGTGCACACTTTTTACAGAAAAGAATATTTGACTTTTTCTTTTTTCTTTTTTTTAGGCATCGTTGCCATTTCACTGAGTATATTTGTTCTAGCCAATTCGATATTCAGTATCTCACATTCAATAATTGCCAGAAGGTAGAGACGCCGTTGAATAATATGGTGTCATAGTATGTAGAAATAGGAAGAGAATGGAAATGTAGGGTAAAGAGAAGAAGTGGAGCTCCAGTCAATTAATGTGCTGGAGTGTTGTGTAATGTAAACCTATAGCAAACCCACCGAATCTTATTAAAATGATGGGAGACAGATAACAAAGGAGGGTGTTTGACAGGCGGGTGAGGGGATGTTTTTGTGTCAATCAGGAATTTGAACGTAAATGAATATATCTGTGTTCGTCTTCATATCTGTTTTCATGTTTTTGGATAGTGGTTTGTGTGGGTATGTTTTACAGTTATTACAGCAGAGCTCCGGATTACTTCTTTTTCATTTCTGCAACTAATTCAGCAAATTCTGCTTATTGTACTGACTCTGTTCAAACTTTTTGTGTATATTTTAAGTAGGTGTCATTGGATTCAAAACTGCAATCAATCATATTCAGAGACTTTACAAGGTTGTGGTAGATAAGTGAAGTATTGTAAACATCCCAAAAGTTTGTTTGCAAGGTTATATTTTTGGGCATATAGCATTTAACATGCAAGTTTGTTAGTTTTGGTCTGTACATAAACAAAAGATTAAAGTATTTTGTGTTGCCCGCTTTCTTTATTGTGTAGTGAGACAACAAGTTGTGATCTGTATCTATTTACATGCAGTTGACACCCACCCATAAGGAAGTAGGGGTAACACTTTGAAGGACCAATTCTCACTATTAACTAGTTGCTTATTAGCATGCATATTATCAGCATATTAGCTGTTTATCAGTACTTATAAAAAGCACATTTTAATGCTTTATTCTATTTTCGATCCCTTAATCCAAGCCCATACATGTAAACTTAACAACAACTAATTTGCTATCTGTTATTTAGCAGGAAATAAGGAGTTTAATAGGGAAGATATTTTCACTATTCTGAAAGTGTTACCATTACAGGGTGGTCTCTCAAAGCAGTAGACTGCTTTTTGGGATGCATTTTGGGTCAAATCCATTGTATATTTCCCTTTATTTTAAATACAAGTAAATAGTGTTAAACGTTTAGATGAAATTTTGTTACTTTCTCTGCACAAGAACCATGCACACCAAATGTAAATGTAGCTGTTGTATTGCATTTCACAGTATGAAAAGAGGGTGAGGATGAAGAGGATGAAGAGAGGATGTGTCGTGTTCAGAGTAACAACATCGAACATCAACAGAAACAGACTAGCATAACGTTGGACAAGTCTCATTCCTTTACTCTTTCAGATCAATTAGTCATTTTAAATGATCTGCACATCATTTCGGTTGTTTACTTTAGAAGAAAAGATCGATTTTGAAAATACCATAGTTACTATATCTACCATAGCTATAGTTTTTTTTGCCAGTGCCTAAAAACAAAGCTGAAATTACAGTTCTTTTCAGCAAAATGTCGTATTAACTTCTGGTTCTATATAACAATGAATTATCAGACTTAAAGTGTGATGAAACCCTCGATTTCCGGGTGAGTTCGTCCTCACCATAATTTTGAAAAATACTGCAGAAGTAGGTGTGAAAAGCTGCAAAGAGGATGAGGGCAGAGCACAACAAGTCAGTTTTATTTCACGTTTACCGGTCGAATGGTACCAAGACCTTTCTCAAATGTTCAGTTGCACTTAACAAAATGCGCAAATACATTATACACAAATAATCTGTTTTGATGTTGATGCATGCTATCATAATCTTTCATCGTGTTCAATACCAAACACGTATTGTAGTGTTTGACGACCCTTTAAACTACATGTGCTTCTATTGATAATTGTTTAATTTCACAGCGCATTTGAAATGCTTTCAGTCAGGTCAGTGACTATATGATCATGGTAGAATAGTTAGATTGTTCTATTACGGTTCGATAATTGGTCTACAACCATCACTTCTATTAAAGAGCTGGACACATTGTTTCATTTGCTTCTGGGTCACCTTAATATGGTTTCTTACCGGCAAACGCAACCAACAGTGAGTGTTGCAACACCACGGGACATAACGACTTTACATGCATTTCACATGTTTTTACCATTTTAAGTGGCACCTGGAACATGTAGTCCGTTCACTAAGCTCATTTAAGAACACTGGGCTTCAGATGTTAAAAACCGGCGTCCTGTTCTGCCTTCGCTCTACCCAACTGCTGTATTCCGGGAATGAGAGGGAACATCAAGAAAGAGAGAAATCTATGAAAAGCCTCCCAAGGGTAGAGGTTGTTTCCTAGGCAACGTTTCATTGATTGGTTGCGGTGGAAAAGAGGCTCTAGGTTCTATGTGTGTGCGTGGTTATGAACAACATTGATGTGCTCTAAGAAATATGTTGTTGAGCACGCAGTGCCGTCGCAAAGTCTTCGTTACCATTTCTCACTCCATTAAGAGCTGACGATAGTTTTGAAAGCAGTGTGTCGGTTTAGATCTTGAGTGCAGAATCCGTTTGAATCTTATGAGTCTCGTTTTTATGACTTTCAGTCCAATAGCCTTCTATGATAAGCCTGTGTTAATCATTGGTCTTTTTTCTGTGGCCATTAAACCGCTAGCTCATACGATCGCTGCAGCCTAAACAAGAAATATGAATCGTTCCTTGTGATCTTCTGTAGACTTTTGAGTGAGTTTGTGAGATCCACATTTAGCAGCCAGCTTCGGTAGACTTATTATCTGTCCCTTGCTCAAGGGCACTATGGTGATGGTTCATGATTCTTCCAGAACATGGTTCAAATATACAACTTTTTGTTTACCAGTCCAACATGGTTACGAGTCCAGAGGTACACTGTCACACGATCCCCATATTTTGCCTTTTTATTTAGTTCTTTTTTTGGGGGGGTTTTTTTGGACACAAGATAAAATTGAATTGGAGAAAGAAAACTAGGAAGAAAAAAAAAGTCCCGAAACAAAACGTAGTACATACAAAAAGGTTTGATTGTTCTGTATGTCACCTTATTGTTAGATTTAAATTAGTTAATTATTTTAGTTTGAATTTTTTTTGTTTTTTATCAATTTATTTTAATCCTTTCATTCGGCATTTAGTCTTTTTGATGTTTATAAGCCTTGTTTACAATTTTCTGGTCTCTGTTACCATGCCTGTAACAACTAAATGAGTTTCTAAATAAGAAAAGTCTTTTATTCAGGAGTTTGTTGTCATTTTGTACTGTTGCTCTGCACGTGATAAGAGTAGATGTTTCCCTGAAGGTGGGAGGAGTGACAGGACCATAATGTAATAGAAATATCATATACTGTATATGTCTGGTGTATTTCAGTGGGCTTTGCAATGATCTTTTATCAAAATGTAATTAGTTGTAATTAGTCTAAAATAATTTTCCTGTTTTTTTGGCTGACATTTTGAATCCCTCTTATTTTTCCACTCCCCTCCTCTCTGTTTTCCTTTCTGGTGTGCAAACCCCTACTAATCACAACTAATCAAGATAATTTCAGGTTATTTTTTGTAGAAAGTGTTCAAACCAGGTGGCATTTATTTTAAAAACAGCACAGCTACACTTTTTAATCAAAGCATTCAAATTTGTATAAATTGAGGTGAATGTTTTAACTTTAACGGAACACTCATATATTCACATATTGGAAAATAGGCTTATTCTAACGCCCCAAGAGGTAAACAGTTGAGTTTTACAGTTTTTAATCTATTCATCCAAACTCCGGTTCTGGTGATAGCACTTTTAGCATAGCTTAGCATAGATCATTAAATCTGATTAGACCGTAAGCATCACTTGCTCAAAAATTACCAAAGAGTTTAGATATTTTTCCTATTTAAAACTTCCATAAAACTTCCATCATGTACTAAGACAGAAGCAGTATAAAGCAGAAATGTCGTAAAACTATACTCTCTCTAAAAACTTTTCATTTTGCGTCAGTCTTAGTATACGATCTAACTACAGAAGAGTCTATTCAGACTCAATGATCTATGCTACATTGCACTAAAAGTGCTACCCCAGAACCGGTACAGAACAGCTGAATGGATTCGAAAACAGTAAATCTCAACTGTTTAACTCTTAGGGAGTTTCCAATTTCAAAAAAAGTGGAGTGGTGCTTTGAAGCAAATTTTATATGTTTTATATACTTCATTCAACTATTAGGCATGCTTATTTATTTGCTCATTGGCTGTAATTAACAAGTTTTGTAAAACAAACTTGCATGTTTCAATCTGGCCATTGACTGCAAGTCTTTATAAATCTTTATAAATCATTATAAATCATTATTATGATTATAAATATTATTATAAATGAAATATATATAAAAAAGTGTCTTTCAGACTGTAAGCTTGCATATAAAGTTAAATAAATATATATTTAGAGATACATTTTATAGTGGGTATGGAAAGTATTCAGACCCTATTCAATTTCTCGCTGTTTGTTATACTGCAGCTATTTGCTAAAATCATTTAAGTTCCTTTTTTTCCCCTCTTTAATGTACACACAGCACCCCATATTGACAGAAAAACATCGAATTGTTGACATTTTTACAGATTTATTAAAAAAGAGTTCAAGAACAGTCACAGAGTTGTTGTGAAGCCACTTCATCATTATTTTAGCTGTGTGCTTAGGGTCATTGTCTTTTTGGAAGGTAAACCTTCGGCCCAGTCTGAGGTCCTGAGCACTCTGGAGAAGGTTTTGGTCCAGGATATCCTAGTACTTTGGCGACTGCAACCAGTCGCCCTGTCCCTGCAGCTGAAAAACACCCCCACAACATGTTGCTGCCACCACCATGCTTCACTGTTGGGACTGTATTGGACAGGTGATGAGCAGTGCCTGGTTTTCTCCACACATACCACTTAGAATTAAGGCCAAAAAGTTCTACCTTGGTCTCATCAGACCAGAGAATTTTATTTTTCACCAACTTGGAGTCTTTCAGGTGTTTTTAGCAAACTCCATGAGGGCTTTCATGTGTCTTGTACTGAGGAGAGGCTTCCGTCGGACCACTCTGCCATAAAGCCCAGACTGGTGGAGGGCTGCAGTGATGGTTGACTTTCTAAAACTTTTTCCCATATCCCGACTGCATCTCTAGAGCTCAGCCACAGTGATCTTTGGGTTCTTCTTTACCTCTCTCACCAAGGCACTTTACCTCCTATAGCTCAGTTTGGCCAGACGGCCAGTTCTAGGAAGGGTTCTGGTCGTCCCAGACATCTTCCATTTAAGGATTATGCAGGCCTCTGTGCTCTTAGCAACCTTAAGTGCAGCAGAATTTTTTTTGTAACCATGGCCTGACTACTGTGCCTTGCCACACTTCTGTCTCTGAGCTCTTCAGGCAGCTCCTTTGACCTCATGATTCTCATTTGCTCTGTCATGCTTTGTGAGCTGTAAGGTCTTATATAGACAGGTAAGTTTCTTTCCTAATCAAGTCCAATCAGTTTAATCAAACACAGCTGGACTCAAATGAAGGTGTAAAACCATCTCAAGGATGGTCAGAAGAAATATATTATACAGAGTTAAATATATGAGTGTCACAGCAGAATACTTACGACCATGATATTTCAGCTTTTCTTTTTTAATAAAACTGCAAAAATGTCAACAATTCTGTGTTTTTCTGTCAATATGGGGTGCTGTGTGTACATTAATGAGAAAAACAAATTAACTTAAATCATTTTGTTAAATGGCTGCAATATAACAAAGAGTGAAAAATGTCAGGGGGTCTGAATACTTTCCATACCCACTCTATATTTAAATATGTAACTACAGTCAGGAGTACATATTCAGATTCATGATTATTAAATCAATTTTAATATCTTTATTTTGATATCTAAAATTCAGATTTTCTAAAATTATTTACCTATGTGTATGTAAACCACTTCATTAGAAATGTAGCAGTCTAACACAGCCTATACATTGCCAACACAAGTCATCTGCCTGATAAACTTTGCCGTCAACCCGTTAGTGCTTTCATTGCATTCAAATGAATTACTCCACACATTGAAAGCGCAAGTCTCCCCACAAGCCTCACAGATCTCTGCTCATCTGTCCTCCTAAAGCTAAAGCTACTGGCTCCACCAAGTGCCTTGTGAAGATTTCACTGTCTCTCTAGAATCGCTAATTGGAAAACGCTGCATGTCAAGTCAGATCGGCAAACTGTCGTCACATGACCGGAGGGTTTGACTAACAAACAAAAAGAAGAATCGGCCAATCCAACAGGAGCATACTTTTATTACATTTACAACTGCCTCTGTCTATTTTTTAATTAACAGGGGTGAAAAATTTGCAGAATGTATCAACCTGCTTACTTGGTTGTCTCAGGAGGAGACACAAGGATCTGGGGCTGCCATTAAAAAAGGAACAGATATGGCATGAAGTCAGCAATCTGTTGTGTAGCGGTTTGGTGATGTCTGGCCACTTTCCTTTATAAGGCACCTCCGTTTCTGTTTGTGTGTCTGTGCATGTGTGTGTACATAACAGAGTGTGGAAGGAGAAAAGGCAGACATCGATTTGTGTCCACTTGACTGCAGATCCCTGCCATCATAAAAAACGGTTATGGAGCACCACCTGCACACATTAAAGCAGAAAAACCAATAGCGGCGCTGTGCAGTTTAGTGGAATGGAACATTGTAATAACAGAGCCATTTTGGGGATCATCACTGGTGGTCCAGAAACCTTAAAACTAATAGTTTGATCTGTATCTAAGAGCAAAGCTGAGATGAAATGGTTCCGGTTTATTTTTTATGGACATGCTCTGCTTATGTGCACTTATTAAGCAGACATTGCTTAAAAATTTAAAATGATAATTTCATCTTTTACTCATGCTCAAATCAAACATGCATCACTTTCTGTCTTTTGTGAAACATACTGTAGAAGATATTTGGAGATTTTTTTTATGTGCTAGTCAGTGGTAACTTTGTTTAGATATTCTTCAAAAGGCCCATTTATATTGCAAGAAAAAAATAAGTCATAGAGACTTTGAAAGACATTAAGGGGTTAAGGTTGGACAGTGAATATAAAGGATGATAACAGAATTTTAATTTCCTTTTAATATGGGTGAATTACTCCTTTAAACCCATTTCAGTTGTGACAGAAGGGAGAGGTTTTGTGTACAGCTAAATACTACTTGGTCTCATGGCATAGCTAAACACACCTTGGTGCACATTTTACCAAGACACAAAATACGTACAAACAAGTACATATAACTGCAGTTTCCAAAATAAAGGAACACTAGAGGCAGTAAAACCTTTTTTTTCTTTTCACACAAATTTACAGAGTTTTGATAAATAATATCATGTTATGGCTTCAAAACAATATTAATATTCAGGGATATTTAAAAACTGATGCTTTTGAATGTTAGCATCACACATATCCAGCTTCATATGGGTTTTCATAGACGGAAGGTCATGTAACTATCGTCTGTGTAAAAAGAAGTTGAAATGGCATGGTTACTTCAACAAACATGTTTAAATTATGAACTGCCGCAATACATACTTATGTCAATGTAATAAAATGAGCCAGGGTTCACGTATTGAACCTTTGTTTTAGCACCACTGACTGGATATTTCTCTAAAAACAGTGTTGCACAAAAAGTGCACAGAGTTACTTATTTTTATGAGACCTGGGATGCGTTTCCCAAAAGCATGGTTAGCCTACTATGGTTGCAAGTTCTGTTGTGACCAGCACAGTACAACGACTTAGTGTTTTCCGAAAGTATAGTTTAAATGAACGTTCGCAGTCAACGTCACAAACGAACGTGGTTGGAACTACAGCTTTGGACCTGTGGTTAGAAGCATAGTTTCTTGTTAGTAAGCTATATGGACTTTAATAAATATGCTCTTGGGCACAAGAAGAAAACTACCACGCATTACTATCTTTATATTCCATTCTAAATATAAATGTATTTTCGCGCGTCCATGCTAAATGCTGTTTTTGAAAAGTGCGCATGTGCACAAATGGCTAAGGGAAGTGTGTTCGGGAAACAGTCGTGTGTAGCGAGTTCGTTTAGAAAACAATGCATCTTACTTTGGTGGTTAATCAGCGAGTTACATTGTTATTTGGGAAACGCACCCCAGGTTGGGCTAAATACATAAACTTATGCCACTTGAGAGCATGTGTGATCAACACGGTTTCATTATTATAGTAGCTATGAATGTAAAGAGTTTGCTGCATTATACAAAATAGCCTGCGTGAGGACATGTGCACTCTATGAATGCCCTGCTTAGTGTACTGTATGCAGAAAAAGTAAAATAGTCTTTGTGGCTTTGTGGCAACTACAGCCAAAGGTGTGTTTGTAGAACTCTTTAGCACTACAGGGATACCGTAAGAGCAGAATAGAAATCACTTGAAATGCTCCTAATGACATTTTCTGAAACCGTTCTTGGAGTGAGGTTAATTAAACCACTATTGTATGTAAGAAAATCAGACACTTACAAAACACAATGTTGGCACCTTATAATTTTTTTTAACTTGAATGTTAGAACTGAAAGTTGCTACTTGAAATAGGCTGATGGGGACATAACTTAGTACAGGATTCAACATTACTCAAAGGAATAGTTCACTCAAAAATGAAAATTACACCATAAGCTACTAACCTCCAAACCATTCTAGGGGTATATGTCTTTTAGACAAACACAGTAATATCTGATTTAATGAGCTTCAAAATTATGGTCACCATCCACCAGCATTACCAAGCTTTGAAGGGCCAAAAAAACCCCAAAAACAAACTGTGTTCATCTAAGAGAAGAAAGTCATATACACCTAGGGTTGCCAACCGTCCCTTGAAAAACAGAATCGTCTCGTATTTAGAAACAAAAGTGCGTGGCCCATATTGAGCTGTAAAGGGACGCCCTTTGTCCCGTATTACCGTGAGAATTAAAAATAGTCTGTAAAATGTCAACGGAATTAACACTTTGTATTAAAACTTAAGGTAAACTTATTCCCAGGGCCTCTCCTGCTCTGTGACCAATGAGCTGACAGCAGACTTACACACGAAAGACAACAGATGACCATAACGAAGCAGCATGGGCGACATGAACATATTTGATCGTGGATGATAACAATTTCTCTACGATCTGCTTTTTAAGCAATATTGTAGTATCGTGCTAATATATAATCTCCATCTCAATATGCTGTCCAACGCGACACACATTCACATCAGTGTTAACTCAGTGGTAGAATTACACTCACCGGACACTGCACTTATTCGGAATCACAAAAGTACATTATTCACTTAAAGTCTTGCTGATTAAACATTTCACATGTGTGCTTTTTGAAGAAAAATCGTAATATAATATTTTTGCCATATCGCCCACCCCTAGCTCTGTAATTTGCAAAATAGTCTTAAAAAACAGCTTGAAAAAGAATTGGGATTAAAGTTATGAATCGTAATTTCCCTTGGAAAAATTGTGATATGATATTTTTTTTCCATATCGAACACCCCTATATGCATCTACTTAAAGGTGCCATAGAAGGGAAAACTGAATTTACCTTGGCATGGTTGAATAATAACAGTTCAGTACATGGACATA
>JAUMHQ010000053.1:7751639-7762167 GCA_032361165.1 Enteromius paludinosus | reverse complement strand
GGACATACTACTCGCCTCGCATACTGTTTTTCACGTACTATATAGTAGGGAAGTAAGCGATTTCGGACGCAGCGAGAGTCTCTACACTCACTCTTCCCATTGTTTGTTTTTTGTTTTTTGCAACTAACTTTCATAGTTGGCTGCATGAGCATGAATTGGTTGCACTCACAGTACTTTATTTCATTGTACCTACAGTACACCTTTCACTTTTTAAAACTAAAATAAATGCTTAAACGGTGGATTTGTTGTTCTTAAGTTAAAAAGCAGGACAATAAAACAGTAGGTTACGATGACAAACTTATAATGTTTATTAAACAAAACAGATAAGGCGAGGCATGGCATACACCTCATGCAGTATTATGTATCAACTAATCAATTACAGAACTTTTAGCAAACGCTTTTGAAACAAACAAAGAAATAAATAAAAGAAGCAGTTATTTGTTAACATTATTTAGTAGTTGTAAGTAAAAAATACACTTAATTAAGATCAGAATGCTGCCTCACTTAATTTAACAAAATATCAAATATCAAAAAACACGTTGTAAATAGAAACCTTTGATGCATTTGAAAGCAGCAGGTATCGGACTGACCTTGTGCTCACTACTACCAGTATAAAAGGCTGGTACCTTTTTATTTTATTACAATTTTGACAGTTTACAGCACAGGAACCTTTTCATAATACCCAAACTAATTGTGGAGCTACCCAATTTTTGGTATGCTCTCACCGCAGGAACTACTGTACGTAGGAACTGTTTTAGTTCCAAGTACTCTGTTTGGAGGAACTAAATCAGCTGCTACATCAGAGTAGGGTCTAAAAAAGTTGTAGGAAAGCCATGTAAACATATTTACTCCACAAACAAAAAACACAGTTATAAAGGCATTTACCTGTTGTCTGCAGTCTAGTGTTCTTTTCTCAGCTTTAATGTTAAGTATGAAAAAATTAATAAATAAAAAATCCCACAAAAAATATTAAGCAGTACAACTGCTTTTCATCATTGATACCTGACATCCTTCCTGCTAAATCAGTATATTAGAATGATTTCTGAAGCATCATGTGGAGCTCATTTGGGATTAATTGCCATCACAGGACTAAATTACACATATTTCTATTCTTACTGTATCTAAAGAAATGCATGTTTGATTTATTCATGTAATTTATATTTGAAATGTATTCTATCAGAAAGCTCCAATGGTATAAATATGGCCTGGATATAAAATTAACACTAGTAAAAAGTAAAAAGTGTGTTCATTTAATTGTTTTGTGATAATTATATATATATATATATATTTTTTTTTTTTTTTTTAAATAATGCTGTAAATCCACACAGCATAAATATTAGAAGCTAAATCAGGTCTTTGTTATGAAGACAACCACTATTGTATGACACAATGATTTGTGCTTGCTAGGAAATCCATTCCTGTCACTAAAATACTGATGATATGTGAATAGCCGGCCATGTTCGTAGCATACTGGTTAATTAAAGTAAAGGGGGTGGGTCGATGAGCAGCTCTGCTCTCAGGTGTTTCAGTGAATATAGCAGCAGCCCTGATTCCTCCACTGTCTAGGGGGCCTCAGTGGTGTGCCGACCGCTTCAGTCTCTCCCTTCAGTAACGGCTGTCCTCCACGCACACAAATAGCCATCAGAGGACAATGAGAGCCATGATCCTTTGACGCCATCTGTCACTGGAGGGTGTGCACGCACAGGCTACCGAAACCAGACAAAACACACGCGCACACACACATGCAAGAAGGAAGTTAGTAGTTACAGTGGGAATGAACAAGGGTGGAGCACACATACAATTTCCTTCCTTTTCAATGTAACTGCGTTTCCTGGACTGATCATCCTAATAATGGTTACATTTAACAATGAGTAGCCAAATACATGCGATTTGTTTGTATAACTACTGTCTACAAATATGAACGATTATGTGTCTTTCAGTCTTTATCAAAAATGTGATATAGTGAAGTTCTTCTGAATAGGATTTTAATGTCACATACTATAATTTAAATACTATGTATATTTAGCTTGCTAGTTTGAGCATTCTGTTTTAGTAACACCATACAGTAATTTTCAGTTTAACATGAGGAAAAGCATGACTGTATGTTGTCATGATCAACAATTTATGTAAAATTTTTACAACATTTTCTAATTTGGTTTAATTTAAATGTGCTATTTTTTATTTATTTTTTGTATTCATAGTACATTATTTACAATCATTAGTATATGTTGAAATTGACATCAACCAGAAGGCTGCAAAATATAATTTTTTTATTCATAATGCATTGTGTGTTATATACATAATAGCTAATGCATTGCCTAATGTTAACATTTTTAAAGTGCACCACTCCAGATCTTTAACAATTATGCTACCACTAAAGTTAACTGAGAATATATGTAATTATCAGGAATAAAAACAGAAAACATCGGACAAACACAAAGTATTGCTTATCAACACCCATGAGGCGCAATTGTTAGAATATTGAAGAAGAGATTTGCAACAACCAACTCATTTTGAACAAACAAGAAATATAGAGATCGGTTCCAAAAAAGTAACCATTAAGTTCATTGAGGTGACAATATCCAGTCTCTCCAGTGTCTGGTGAAACTGGACAGTGCGTGCGTGTGTGTGTGCCCTTCAGTGTTCATGGGACTTCCCCTCTCACTCCTTTCCATCTCCCTGCGCAGGGAGGAGATGTTAATGGCTCTCTGGATGTGTTAATTAGCTAGAACAGTGGTTAATGAGGAAGGGTGAAATAGAGAAGGAAAGAGAGAGAATGTGTGTGTCTATAGGTGCTTATGTGTGAGTGTGTGTATGAGCGGAAGGGCGTGTGTATTCAAGTGGCACATTGGAGCGGTGGGAGGATTATACAGTGGGTCGTCTCACTCTGAAGGCAATGGAGGTCAGATGAGGGCAAGAATCTTAACATGGTCATTATAACCATTGCCACAGAGTTAGGAGATGGGGGGGGGAAACTACAGCACCATCTACCGGCCTGGAGTTGTGTTGATATATATATATATATATATATATATATACTGTATATATACCAAAACATAATATACATAAATCAAATTAACCATTTAAATTGAGATATTGACTACAGAAAGAGACAATTAATGTGTTTGATGTTAGTTAACATTAGTTCATGAAATAGATTTACATAATTTACAAACTTAGCATATACGTAGCATTTATTATTCTTGTTTAATTTATGAAAATCCTATTGTTTAGTGCTAATTAATTCTACTGTAGTTCATAGATAATTGAAATATTTTACTCCAAAAATAATGTTTTTTTTACCACTGTGTTGTTCCCAATGTGGAAGTGGGTTTAACTGTTTTTGTCCATACAGTGAAAGTTAATGGGGTCCAAAAAAAAAAAAAAAAAAAATAAAAAAGCATGCACTTTTGAATTGATTTGGTTTATGGCAGAAATTAGATTTTGGAATGAACTATCCCTTTAACGAATTCTAACTTAAACGTAATTAAGTGTAATGTGACACTGAATATTTTTTATTTTTTGTATGCTGACCCTAAACTTAGACCAACACAATTTAGGGAGAGAAATAGTAAAATACGAAAGAGAAAAAAAAAGTGAGTGACAGAAAAAAAAGTGTGTGTGTGTGTGTGTGAGAGAGAGTAAAAGAGAGTTGCGGGTGCGAGCGAGCAAGAGAGCGAGCGCATTAGGAAGAGAGAGAGTGAGTGAGCCTTTATTCTGAGTGGAATAGCTAATGAGGGCCCTGCGGAGCCTAGCTTTGCTGTGCGCGGTCGTAATGAACAGTGGCAGCCTGGCACGCCGCGCCCATGAGCTTTATTATTCACACGCATACATCAGAATACGGCAGAGAAATTATGCAAATACTGTGGAGAGAAAGCTAGAGCGAGAGAGATGATGATGGAGAGAGGAAGAGAGGCTGAAGGGTGGGGGGATTATTGGGGGAGAGAGAAGGAGGGAGTCTTTACAGCAGGTTGGAATTTGTTTTTTAATACTGAAATAAAAAGAGGCTCTGCTTCAGAGAGGAAACACTCTATTTTCTGAGAAGGCTGATTTAAAATGTATAGCTGCCACGTGTGTGTCTGGATGTGAGTATTTGCGCATCTCCTATATAGGAATGTGTGAGGCTATTGCACCGTATTGTAAATCCATCAAATATGTTTGAGTTGCAGATCTCCTCTGTGCGTCTTGGTGAGCGTATGTGCATGTATTTGCATAGCCGTGCAGAACTGGAGGGAAATTATTCTCATTTTTAAGAAGACTGGCAAGTCTTTCATGTGTTTCTTTCAGGTCCCATCAATAGCACTCGCACTAAAGACGTGTGTGAGCTTACTTTGAGGTAGGCTTAACACTAGTGGCCACTGCATAACTCGTCTCATTCTCTTGCTGCTACGCAAATGATGCCTCAAGACATATGGTTTATTGTTGACGTGCTATTACTTTTCTGAGCGACCAAAACAGAAATTCCATATTCTTAATTCTTATTTTTAGGGATTTTACCAAAACATATGAAGAACAATGCTTGCCCTAATAAGGAAACGACCAGAGCCGTTGGCAGCCATTAGAATATCCCAGCTAGTAGCTACCACGTAGCATTGCACTAAGACATCCCAAACAACCTGGAAACCTGGTGCGTCAAGATTCCAGCAACAAGCAATTTGGATGTCCACACTAGATGTGACACAACAGAATGGACCAAATATGACAGCCAATCAGAAATGTGCTTGGGCGGGCTCTCTCTGGAAGCACACTGCTCTTGCAACAAAGTAGATATATGTTTATAATATAATTCAGAAATATTAAAGCTTTTTAGCATAATTAAATGAACATAGTGAGTGTCTTATAACATCTCTGTTTTATTTTATATATGTTTATGTATAAAAAAATAATTCAGCAAAATCAAGCAAAATTGACAATATTGTGTCTAAAAATGGCTTGCTTACTAAGCTATCAGATAAATCCAGCCTGTAATTGGAAACCGTTCAGATATAAAAAAACTAACAAAACTATAGTCTTGCTTGTGATATTGCTAAACTATTTCATTGGGTATAAAAGTAAAAACAAACCAAAAAATACAGTGGGATTTTATTTGCCCCTTCATCTGGAATATTGTGGACATTGCATTCCAGTAGGCTGTACAACATGCGGTCTGTCGTCGCCCTGCATCATGTTTATCATCTCTTACATGTGCTAGATGACATGCGTGTTTGGGTGAGGTTTGTTGAATGAAGTAATGATTTTATAACCCCAGAAAATGCTATTTT
The DNA here is from genome assembly GCA_032361165.1 of Enteromius paludinosus. Taxonomy (NCBI): domain Eukaryota; kingdom Metazoa; phylum Chordata; class Actinopteri; order Cypriniformes; family Cyprinidae; genus Enteromius; species Enteromius paludinosus. Next base: position 7,756,906 of record JAUMHQ010000053.1, on the reverse strand, counting down.
TTTAAACATTTGCTAACTCTATAGCGACTGCATGGAAACACTCTGGAAACCACCTTAGCATGATAGCAGTGTTTTTTGCATAGGCAAGCCTCGGTTACATTTTCTTCAAATGCAAATGTAAAATTTGACCATTAAATATTGCAAAATGTTGGTGGGTTGTGAATGCATTATCTTTTGCACCGTATTATCAACAAGCTGGGGAACAGCGGAAAATGTTCTTCCAATGGTTTTACGGTGTAGAGGTCATGAACTCTTGCTTACGTTCCTGAGGCTGCTCTCCTCCTTCAGACTGGCCTTATATGGACTGACTGGGTCTGCTTCAGCTTCACCTCTCCTGTACACCCTTTCTCTTTCATTCTCTTTCTGTTGCTCTGTATTTCCGTCTTATGTTCTGACTCTCAGATTCATGCTTCTCCAAGCAGTAGTCTCTCTGTAGTCCTGAATGAGGTCATGTTCTACAGTTCTTGAAGCGCTTTCCGCAGTTGTACCTGTGCATGTATTGAGATTCAGGTGTTGTTCTGACTGACTGATTAACGTCAGAGCAAACTATAGGTAGCTGGTATTTGCATTGTAGTAGCCTACTAGCATGTAAGCTTTGTGTGGGAAAGCCCATTATGACAAAGGTCAGACTGGGAAAGCCCCAGTTGCTCAAGGGAAAAAACATGTCTGGGAACTTAGTAATCCTTAAATAGTTCAGTGGCCTACCCAGGACATTTTAGTTGAATTTTTTACTTGAATGTGTTCCAGGAAGTTTGATTATTTGCTAGGATTGGATTTTTATTAACAATAAATTTTTTTCACCAAAAAAAATAAAAAATAAATAAAAATTTAACAGTTCTTAATTATTTGCTCACCACTTGTTTCCATTTACCTTGCCATCAGAACATTACCTATTTAGATGAAACTCTAATTATTTAGATTTTGTTTTAGGTTATGATATTTTAATTGTAACCTACCGTTCAAATGTTTGGGGTGAGTATGTTGTTGTTGTGTTTGTTGTTGTTATTACTGAAGCATTATGGAGACGTTGCCAAAGTTTTTCTGTAGTTTAGTCTGTCTCAATCTGTCCTGTTTCTTCATGTCATTCCAGACAGATTGGATTATGATGAGATCAGATCTCTGTGTCTGAGCACTGGCTGTTGTCAGACTCCTTGTGTAAATCTCATTGGAACACTGAATGAATGTTTGAAAACGTAAACTAATGTTTCCTACTGACTCCCTAAAGCAACAAAAAAACATTTTTAGCTGTTTATAATCAATTTGGCCATCACTGTATATTTATTTGATTGACATATTCAGAAAAATAAATGTAAATACAATACATAAAAAATTTAATAGATTTTTGATCAAATAAATGCAGCCTTTGTGATCACAGGTCACTAGTTATAACATGAAATAAATATGAATAAACATCAGAAGGTATCTTGTTCAACTGCAGAAAGATGTCAGTACACATCTTTTGTCCGCTTTATGATTGGCCAGGTCATCTTTCAGTCAAACTCCCGGTGAATGGTGAATTCTACACCCTTAACCATTTAATCCCAAATTTTTCCTAGACATGGAAATATCCAAATGAGGTGTCATTGTAACCCTTTGAAAAAAATAAAGTAATTTTTTTTAACTTTTGTTCAGAGACGTTTGTTTCATGGTCGGTCACAATTGTGACCGGTAAGATTATGTGTTTACTGAATTAACATATTTATACAGTCATAATTCAGCTTATTGATATGAACAGGCTCCTTACTCCCTTGTTAGACATATAATTTGAATGCAAGATTCCTTCATCCTTCATTCATATTATCTAACACATTAACAAAATCTGATTAGGCCCTTCAGTCAGATAAAAAACAACAACAACAAAATATATTTGGTAACACTTTAGAACTTATTTGCTATTAACTATGACCTTTTCCTCAATACATTCCTAATTTGCTCTTTATTAATAATTAGTAAGGCAGTTGTAGGTATTAGGTAGGATTAGGGATGTAGAATAAGGCTTTAATATGTGATTAATTACTACTAACAAATGGCTAATATTCTAGTAATATGGATGCTAATAAGCAATAGTTAAGACACTCTAAAATAAAGTGTCACCATATATTTCCTCATTTTATTTCTTTTTTAAATACGTTATGTTTAAAATCATACATTTTCCTTATATTTCCGTATTACATTAAAAAAAATTATAAAATTTTTATTACTATTTATAAAATGACTTAAAATAGTAACAACGAGGTCCTTTGTGTAAAAATATGGTCCTTTGGTCCGTTATGGCTTATTAAAATAGCTTTTCTGTGCTTTAGTATTTTGAATTGCATGTCTTGGTTGAGACTGAACTTATTTTGAACTGATGCAGGCCACGGACTGTCCAGAAGCAAACACTGTATTCTCGTTCTGTCAGGGTGAAGGACGGCAAACCGCTCGGTCCGTTTGAAATCTGCATGTAGCGATAGCTCATGAATAAATAATCCCCATACGGCATCTCATGCAAATCCATGCAAATGAGGGCTCGGGGCCATACAATTTCTCAGTGTGTTTGTGTGCAGGGTGCACATGTGTTCATATGTGGAGATGAGAGGGAAGAATTGGGTGTGTTTGTGAATGTGTGCGCAGGAGGACTGCTCAAATATAAGCTTTACCATGTGTTTCACGCTGAATTGATGACTTTGCAGTCAAGACTATTGACATGATTTTCCATTTATCAAGAGTAGCACTAAAGTATTACAGTTGTGGTGCAGGAGAATGTGCGTCTTACATGTAATGGAGAAAGCCAGCAAGAATTTTGCAATATTTTCAATTGGAGGAACCACAACAAAGAAATTCAAGATAAATGCAGATATACCAAATGTAAACAGTGCAGTGCTTTATTACCATTTTGAATGTCGAACTTTCTTCATTTTAAAGCTTTTTATGTTATGAAGATTTTCGCACATTGGAACGTTTGGGTAGCATCTTGTAACATTAGAATAGCACTGCAAACTGCTGCCGATGTGTGGAACACACCAAACAAACTAGCTCAACAGACGCTCGCTGACCCGATCTAAAGTAGAATCTCCGAAACAGTGCTACTGAATAAATTGTTTTGCGCAAACAGGAAAAAACTTGTGAAAAACGTATGTGAAAATATCTTCACGAGTATTCATGTAAACACGAATTATTTTAAGCAAAGTCAGTATATAGACTATGTGAATGTAAAATGTTGAGAAACAAAATGCACATAATAGTATATTAGACCTGTCTGTCATTATTGTTTATTTATAAAGTGAAGACTATCCAGTGTTATTTTACAGTTAGACCTAATAGACCTAAATATTATACTTGAATTATATCAATATCATTATATCTTATATCTCATTGCTTATTCGTATGCATACAAATAGTACAGTACTAGTATACTGCACAATATATTGCATGCGATAGTCATGTGCATCTCGTCAGTAAAGCTGATTCTGTGATTTGAAAATAATTCTTGAATCTCATAGCTTGTCAGTAAACAGCGGCTCTGCGTAACAAATGCCGCTCGAACTGAAAATAGTAGGGGTCTGCGATATATATAAAATGTGCAAATATATTTATACATATATATTGCACAGCCCTAGAAAATAGGTGACGGAGATTTTCAGATAGGATGCACATTACTATTGCATGCGATATATAGTGCAGCCCTAATGTATATGTATGTGTATTTATGTATGTGTGCATGTTTATTTTGTTTATGAGGATACAAATTTGTATAATGACATGGGTATGACATAGCTATTACAAATACAATTAAAATACAATTTGGAGTGAGGGTTTATATGAATGCATGTCCGAAGGGAACTGACTGTCATCACAAAAATGCTTTGGTATTTTTCATCTTGCCTCTGTATAATGCATTAAAGTAGTCTTTATAAGCACAGCTGATTTGTTTACAGTGGTGACCTGCTGTTCTAGTGGCTATATCCTGCTGTTCTTAAAGTGCTTCCTAGTGGCAGGAAGTACATTTTCAGTTTTCATTCAGCCCATCTGCTGTTTTTGTACCTTTGACATGTTTTTTGTTGTAGTTTCACAACGCTAAAGTTAAATCGCTATGTATTTGCTTCATATTTCTAAATTATATAGTCAAATTTCAGTTATACCATAGTCTGTCTGAATACTTCATTCTGATTGGCTGGCAGGTATGCAATAAAACCATTTAATGCACGAGTAGTTTCCAGCCAGGTTAATCACCATTCTATATTAATGCACTGCTTTAATTGATGCACACAAACCCCCACTTGTCACTCTCTCACACACACAGAGGGTGGGAGAGAGAGAGTCAGAGACTGCAGATTGCACTTTGCAAACACTATCTTGTCAACTGTGCTCCGCGACTTTTCTTATTAAAATAGCCTAGATACACTATACTAGATCGCTCGATAATATTCCACAGCAATGAGGTGTAAAGGTGTTTGTAGAAAGGCGCATAGATACTGGTAATGCTGTCATCCCTCTCCTGCCCTCTCTTTCTCTCTCTTTCCAAACACGGTGAATGAAGTTAAGACTAAAAAGTTCTACTTTGGTCTCATCTGACCACAGGACTTTCTCCCATAACTCCCCTGAATCATCCAGATGGTCCCTAGCAAACTTCAGATGGGCCTGGACATGGGCTGACTTAAGCAGGGGAACCTTCTCTGTGAGATGCAAGATTTTAAACAATGACGTCTTAGTGTATTACTCATAGTAGCCTTGGAAACTATGGTCCCAGCTCTTTTCACTGCATTGACCAGCTCCTCCCATGTAGTTCTGGGCTTATTCTTCACCATTCTTAGCATCATTGATACCTTACAAGGAGAGATCTTCTGTGTCTGAGGGACATTGCCAGTCATCCTTAGCCTCTTCCATTTTCTGACAATTGCTCCAAAATTTGTGTTTTTTCCACCAAGCTGCTTGGCAATTGCCCCATAGCCCTTTCCAGCTTTGTGAAGGTCTACAATTTAGTCTCTTGTGTCTTTTGACAGCTCTCTGGTTTTGCCCATGTTGCTACTTAGACTTTGGCACACTCACCTAAAGGATTATTAGGAACACCATACTAATATGGTGTTTAACCCCCTTTCGCTTCAGAACTGCCTTAATTCTATGTGGAATTGATTCAACAAGGTGCTAAAAGCATTCTTTAGAATTGCTGGCCCATATTGATATGATAGCAGTTGATGGAGATTTGTGAGGTGCACATCCAGGGCACAAAGCTCCCGTTCCACCACATCCCAAAGATGCTCTATTGGGTTGAGATCTGGTGACTGTGG
>JAUMHQ010000053.1:7727244-7741262 GCA_032361165.1 Enteromius paludinosus | reverse complement strand
GCAGTTCAAACATGCATTTTAGAATATCATATAATAGGACAATCACATTCTCATTCAGGATTACTGCACATGGCTACATTTTAAATCACATTTATTTTGTGCAAAATTTACTTTTTTTTTAATCATTATATAAACATGCTACTCTTTTAAAACTATTACTTAATTTTAAAAGTGCCCTTTGAGGATCCAAAAGTTTACAGAAATAGTCTTGAATTTTTTCTTTTTTTCCTCTGCATTATTGCCGCTTGATGAGATCAAGACAGTGGCAGCTTTAACCGGCCGATTTATCTGCAGCGGCGATCAGACTGCGTTAACGCCGATAACGGCCCACCACTAATAAATACACACACATGCATGCATATTTTTCAGAAAAATAGGTTATTTTTGTATATTAAATATATTTATTTATAATATAAATTATATGCATATTAATATAGACATAAAAATATTTTCAATATATACTGTATGTGTATTTTAATGTACATAATACATGTACACAGAACACACACACACAAATATTATGCAAACAAAAGCATTTGACAGCAGCAATATTTTTGTGGAAACCTGATACATTAGGATTCTTTGAGTAATAGAAGAACAGCATACTGCATAACTTAGAATATAAAATATTTGATGGCGTTTTAAATGTCATTTCTTTGACTCGTAATCAAAGTGACAAGTTCTTGCTGACTAAAAATATTAATTTATTTGAAGAACAAAAAAAATGTATGTATAAATATAGTACATATTTGTGTGTACAATATTTATATTTACACTACAGTCCTGGATTAAAGTATTCATCTCTTCTGGTTATCTTTTGTCTAGGTGAGGAAATGTAGACTAGCAATTACCTGCCAGCAGAAGGCCTTAGAGGAGAGCTATTGATTTGACCAGGAGGTCAGGGGGGTCGGCAGCTGCAGGGGGAAGCGTGGAAGGGGGAGAGAACACACCAAATGTGTTGGAGGAGGGGTGGCCTTCAGGTGAGCGTACCCTCAACAATGTAAATGAATGGCTTCTCTATTTAGACCTTGGAGACATGAGCAGCTGTGTTTAAAACTAAAAAAAAAATAAAAAATGTTCAAGGTGACCTGTGGATTTAAAAGCTGTAAATAAATCATAATAAAAGGCTAAAAACATGTACACCAAAAAAGCTATTAACCTACGTACAGCTATAAAGAGACATCTTACCACTACAAGAAACAGTTCCGGAAAGTATATATTAGATACTGTACGCCAGTGGTGGGCAACTTCGGTCCTGGAGGGCCAGTGTTCTGCAGAGTTTATCTCCAACCCTAATCAAACACACCTGAAGAAGCTAATCAATGTCTTCAAGATCGGCTTGAAAGTTACAGGCAGGTGTGTTTGATTAGGGTTGGAGCTTAAACTCTGCAGGACACCGGCCCTCCAGGACAAAAGTTGCCCACCCCTGCTGTACACTCTAGCCCATCACTGTGTAGCACTCCGAGCAATGTGAGTGCTGGGTTGCCCAGGTCATGTGGTGAAACGGTGAGTAATGCATGGAGGGATGTCGTCTCAACCTTCAGCCAGCCCTTCTCTCCTATTATTGGAATATTAATCCAGGGGATCTGGAAGGAAGGGTGACGTCATGTGTACGCCAGCGTCGTCCTGTGTGCTTTGCCGTGGATTCAGCTGTCATCGCTAACAGAACCATTTCTGTGATTAACGGTCTCGCCGACCCCATCAAACACCCAACCGCGCCACTTCCTGCCCAATATTCTCCGCTCCTTCTTTCTCTCTCTCTCTCCTTTACGGAGTGTCCCAGCTGGCTGGTGTGTCGTTTTAGATAGGCAGAGTCTGTGTGAGGTGTGTGTGTGTCTGTCTGTGTGATTTGTATGGAAGAGAGTGGATGGTTTTGTGTGTATGTGTGGGAGCGGAAAATGAGCATGTGTTTGTCAAGGAGCATGATAGAGAGCAAGAAGGAGAAAGAGTTGGTGTATGCGTGTTTTGGTGCGTGCATAGTGTCTGATTGGTGTTCAAGGAAGGAGCTATTCATTCTCTTGAGGTCTGCATGGTGAATCCTTATGTTTCTATGGTCTTAGAGACGGTGTCCTTGCCGAAGGCTGAATGGCACAATGGTCTGCTTACTATCAGCAGTCAAAACTCAAAAAAGTGCTTCCATGTCCTTCTGCGTTCTAGAAACACAACCACAACAACTATTTTACTTGTTCTTATAGTCGTGGAAAATAAATGTATGCCTGAATGCCTTAAAGGAGTAGTTTACTCAAGTATGAAAACTATAAGTTTACTTTTTGTGTTATTCCAAACCTGTATGACTTGTTTCTTTCGCAAAAAAAAAAGAAAAAAAGATCAACGTTTCAACTGTGTCTGTTCATACAAAGAAAGGCACCAATGAGAAAATGATTAATTTTTATTTTTGGGTGAGATTTTTTTTAACCTGTATCTAGTTTTAGTATACGTACAGCTTCCTAAATTCTGCTTTGGAGTACTAGCTGATAATTGTCATTTGGTAATCTCACAATTTATTTGGATCTTTTGAATATACATTTTTAAAAATTTTACAGAATTAAAGCAAAAGAAAGACGGGAGAGTAGAACTTACTCCCATCATAGTGAAACTAAAGCCCTTATAACAGCATTTACAAAAAAAAACTAATATTGCAGCATCCTTGTATCTCTTCTCCACTGACCCCGAAAAGCCATTGAGAGAGCTGTCAGTAAAGTGGACTACTGCCCCCTTAAGGAAGGAGTGTGAATTGTAGCAGCATTCTGTTTGCCAAAAGTTTAATTATAAGAAGTGATCACTCAAAGCAAAATCGGGGTCTCTTAGGAATAAACACTTCTATCCTTGAAACAAAAAGCTGTGTTTTGTTTATAAACCCTCCGTACAGTAAACATATAAAAACTACGTTGAGAGAGACAATAGGAGGTCCTCTTGAATCTGCGAGTGTGTGCGAAGAGGGCAGCTAACCGAATTTTCTCACAAAAGCATTAGCATAATACTCATCAAAAAAGGGCAAAGCAGAAACAACTAAGCGAAAAAGAGAACGAATGAGAAACTCAGTGACCCAAACATGACTGAGCTTAGACTGTCAGCATGTGTCATCCGTGCCGGGCTCATTCTGTGTGACGGCTACAGCATAACTAGGGAGTAGATGTAAACAAAGGTGCTCATCAGCAATAACCATTTAGCATGTATTCCGCCATTATCATTATTCATCTCTCAGGCATAACATTCATGTGTGGGAGATTTCAGAAGTGATTATCGTGACAGAGTTTGTGCAGTCATCGGTAGACTATTAGTCTTGCGCTCGAACCGTGTCCAGCGCATGTTTGGCATTGCGTTAGCAGCTAGCGTGTTTTTCTTCAACGTGCGAATCGTCGGACCATAGAGAAGGCTGCCGTTGGGTTTAGAAGGCTCTTTCATTCAAGCGGCTTGAGCGCAAAGCTCATTCCTCTTTTCACACAGTTGGCCCGGCTCTATCTCTAGCTATCTCTTCCAGCTCCGCTGCATCCCTCGTTCCCTCCTCTCCCTCTCAGTCTGTTTTTGCGCGCTCTGTTCGTTATCTAACCAAACCCAACGGATTCTTCTCAGTACTGCTAAGAGAAAATCAGTTTGCTTTTTTCCTTCTCCTCTTTTTCTTGTCTAGGTCCCCACTGCCTCGCTCCGCTGCTCACCAGTTCTCCCCCCTCCCTTCCTCCGCCTCTCCCTGCTTTTGCTGGCTCTGCTTTCATTCTAACCTCCCCCTCCTCTTCCCTCAAGGGAATAAAGGTCATTGCGCAAATGATTACTCAGACCTCGGTAGCCATGGAAACGCGGTCATGTGACAGGGACAGGCATGCATCGAGCACAACAAAGGAGCCGATTAGTAAGCCAGCGATGGAAAGCTAGCGCCCGCCTTTGTGTGCCTGCGTTCTCTGTATTTCGCTCTATCTCTCTCTTTCTCTCCCTATGTGTTGGACTTGCTGGGGGAGGGAGGGAGGGAAGGAGAGCGCAAAAGAAAGCCTAGCATGCTGCTTCTACCAGCGTTTCGCTTTGTTTAAACTAGCAGTTTGTCTTTGGGTTGTTCATTAGGGATTAACGCTGACATTTCGGCGCGTTAACGTATCGGTTAGACAAAAGAAGCGTGTCCTAAATTTTAGCACTCAATTGAAAAGCCTGCTTCATTGTGGATTAGGTGAATTAATTGTAGAAGGTGACATCAGGGATACAATAATGATTGTAAAAGTAGTTTTAAACAAAGTCCCTTTCGAGAAAAGTCAGTTGGTTCGGTGGCCATATTTGTAATGCCTCCAGGCAGCTATTTTGAGTGACTACTGGAATGAGGGGTAAAAACTGCCGGACAAACTCACATTTAAATGACACATATATGGGATATTTAATGTCAAATTTGATTTTATTTACACTCTAGTAGCTCTTGATTCAGATTGGATGTACAGCATTGATGCATGATTCTTCCAGTGGCAGCCTAAGTGATGCAATGACTATACTAACTGGTGATTGGTTCTTTTATTTAGGAGGCGGGACTTGCTTCACCTTGGAGCCGCCATCTTGTGAGTTGTTAGTTTTTCCCATTTATAGCAAGTGGATATAGACACTTTTCACATAAGCATTAAATGGTGTGAAATTAATCCATACTTGTAAATTGTGTTATGTCAAAAGTCAACAAAATTAGTTTTTTGTTCCCAGAGATGCCATAAGCGGGAAGGTTAGGAGGATTTTAAAGGCCCAATGATGGTTTTCTACCAAAGTTGATATGCTGTCAGAAACTGTAGCGGCGGCCTTGTTTAATTTTAGCAGGTATAAATATTGTCCTCTTTTGCTGTTTTTTTTTTCTAATAAAAGGAGCTAATTTCGAGTAAAAAGTCATAGTACCTCATGTAAAATGCATAGAAAGTTAATGCACTTCTCTCTACATACAGCAGGGTGCCTTCCCTCAGAGAGGAGCATAACATTTTTGGTATCTTTTCTCATTGTCAGCGGTGGCTTTGTTTAACTGAAACTGTCAAGGCTTTGAAACTCACACCAGCTTATCTAATATGAGTTACCTGCAGTTAATGAACTTGAGCCAACGGAAACCAATTAAACATATTTGAATATTATTAGGAGCCCACGGAAGTCCTGTAAGCCTGTAAAAGGCATGAATCAGCCTTTAAAAGTGCGCTTACAATTCACTCTACAAAGTAATCCCACCAATTTCATGCCATTTTCCTGTCATTTAAAAAGTCACAGACACACAAGCCTTGCCAAAAATTGACATTTTGGATTTTTTTATATTAATATGTCTAAATTAAATATTTCCAGAGTTAAATTTTTGATATCCTAAATCTTCATGTATCCTCTTCCAATTTCAACCCAGGCTCACTGAAAAAAAGAAATGCACCTGTAACAACATTTCTGCAAGATGACATTTCGTTGATGTTGCAGTTGAATTATCCAGCAAGTTGCGCTAAAAGCATGCACAGATTAATACAAAACCTGCAACTAGATTGCAATTTTAATGTTATATTTTGTAGATACAATGCAGCAGGTGAAATAAAATGTGCTAAAATTGTGCTAAAAGGTAAGAAAATAAACCCTATAAGCATTAAAACAGATATTAACCGAAGCAAATTTAAATGCAATTATGTTATTATAGCTTGCTTCAACAAATATATACGCTTTTTTTGTCAAATGTCATGATAAAATGGTTTATAAATCATGCACTGTCTTAGTCTTAGGAAGCTTGCACTATGATACAAGTCAAGGATCCTTGCAAGAATAAGTCTTTATTCATTTTTTATCTGCCCTGTAAACATAATTTGAGTGAAAAAAAGGATTAAAAGTTGGGTTAAAATGTTAGTGTTCATTTCAGTTTCACGTTTTTTGTAGTTAGAAATTTAGGAACATTTTCAAATGAACCCATGTTGTACAGTTTATGCTATGCACCTTAAACCATAAGGATAATTTCTATTAATTATGTGGTTTTAGATTTGGGCAAGACAGAAGAGTGCTATACTGAACATTTCATCTTAGCACTGTTTGTACATGCTGGGAATATACATATGGGCAAGCATGTGCGTGTGATTGTGTCTGCATGTTTCAGGGGATGGTGTATCAGATTGCCTTTGAAGCAACAAAAAACACGCGTTAAGTCTGGGCACACACTCTGTTATGACTGCACAGCTGTTTCCAAAGCTCAGCAGCAGACAGAGAGGCCTGTGGGTTAGTCCGGGGGCCTGTGGGTGGGGGCTGATGGGTACGGCTACAGCAAACAGGCTCTCATGTTTGGCCTTCTTGGTTATTAAGAGGCTTCGTTAGACCTGGAACCAGGTTGTCCAAGGCCGAAGGGCTAGATCGACAATAAATGTGGAGTGTTTGAATATGTCCATCAGAAATGTCAGATGTGAAGCTTCAGGTAAACTTTTTAATAGATAAATCGCCAACAAAGAGACGAGTAAGAGAGATCTTTTAAATTAAATTTAAAAAATAAAGATATTTTAGTACCCCTCAAAAATGAACATTACTGCTATATGAAGGTCATGGTCATAGCTAAATAAACACCCCAGCAATTCAGTGTATTGTTTCTTTCTACTCTTAATTTTGTGGGATTTTGTTTTTTTTTATTCAAAACTGTTGCTAAAACCTGATTGGATTATCCCCTTGTAAAAACTGCTCTCATGGTCATGTTCTGTTACTTACAACTAAATGACAATTTAGTTCCTGATACAGCTGAAAGAAGGGCTACTCCACCCCAAAATGACAATTTGGTCATTAATCATCAACCCCCATGTCATTCCAAACCCGTATAAGCTTCAGATAAACACAGTTTAAAATATTTTGGATGAAAACCGGGAGGCATGTCACTGTCCCATTGATTGCCACCAGTGGTTCAACCGTAATTTTATGACATTTAATGATGACAATACTTTTTATATGGAAAGAAAACAAATAGGCATTTTGACTCCCTGCATGCTTATAGTGCATGTTCTTCTATGTCAGCTGCAACACAAGGATATGTCTTCTACATGTATTTACACTGTAATTTGCACAAAACCAGCACATCTGTGTGTCACGACTGACACAGAAGAACGTACGCTCTTTGTGTGCAGCTATACTCTCCTAAATGGCGCTATGGTAACTCTACTGTGCCAAATTTGTTGAAGAAATATATTTATTTTTTCTGTACAAAAAGTATACTTAACATTACGGTTGTAGCACAGATGGCAGATGGATTATTCTGACGAAGTCTTTCATACTTTTCCGGACCTTTTTTTTTTTTTTTTTATGTCTGAATGTATTTGCTTGTTAAGTGGAGCTGTTTCCAGGTTTAAGCCTCAACTCACTTCAATTATAAATACTACCTCAGCAGCCGTTTATGAGCACTGTTTATTCATATTAAACATTTAAGCTAAACTTTTTAAACTTACACTACAGTCGCCATGCTCACATCGTCCCAAACACAAATAATTTTTTATATATTTTTATTTCTATTTATATTTTCATTGTCTGCATGGAATTTTGGTATGGAGTTTAGGATTACAATTTTTTTTTTTTTGCAGTATTATGTATATATGAACCTTTTGTTGTTTTCTTGTGGTATCTGTTAGAGCATTTGGTCACAGAACGGCTGACGTCAGATTTGTAATTTATTCCTGTGATATGAAAACTTAATTTTTAACAACTGTTACTCCAGTCACATTATCCATCTTATTTGGTGCCCAAGAAACATTTCTTGTTATTATCAATGGTAAAAATAATCGTGCTGCTTAATATGGACAACCAGGCACTCAAAACGAATATAAAAGATTTGAATTGTTTTAGTGTGAGTTATTTTTTGCTACTTTCTTTCTACTTTTGTGTTGTTGCCTTATTTGCATAAATGCTAAAACATCTCTGACATTGCATGCAAATACAATTCATTCTTAGTAAACTCCCTCTATGGCGTTTCCAAAATGCCTAACTGATTTGGCAAAACACAGGACACTGTAGTGGCCTCTTTCAATCAAAACACAGTAAAATGCTCAAGCCCTTCTGTGTGTCTGTTTGTGCCATGAGGGAAAGCAAGCAAAACACAGACAGACAGACAGAAAGAGGCGATTTGATGTCCCTGGTGGATTCCCTGATTGACTGAGTGCTGTAGTGGCCAGTCTGAGACTGGGGTCCTTTAGGGAGACTGGCTGGGGAAGGCTCAGCTGGGATACGCTCCATGTAAAAGCCAATTTACAAATGAAGTGACTATAATGGGGTACAACATTGCGGGCCGGCTGAATTTTGGCAGCACAGTTTGGACCCCTGATTTTATTTTTTGACGAGAGGGAGAGGATATCAGAACGAGCCAGCAGTGAAATAGTAATCTAAGTTTGATGACTTGATGGGTAACTGACATTGAGGGCAGGGGTGGAGCCAGATGGGGCTTGGTCTCCTGTCACCTCTGGCTCAGCTGCTGGTTGGTGGGATGCTTGGAGAGGTCATGATGCACCCAGTTCCAAACTAATATATAGAGTACCATAACTCTTAGAGGCCTTTTGTGGAAATTCAATAACATTTTGAAAAGAGCAATAGCTGTGAATGACACAATCGTAAAGAGTTTAATAATAATTTTTGCTTTTAGTTCATCCAGAAATTAAATGTCATAAATTATTCGCCCTTATGTTGTTCCAAACCTGCATGACTTTCTTTGATCTGTGAAATATCTTCTGAGAAATGTATGTGTTTATAGTGACAAAAACAAGTTTTGTTACCAACATTCTTCAAAATATTTTCTTTTTTTTGTTCCACTGAAGAGAGAAATTATTCATTATTGATCATTTAGGGGGAACCTATCCATTGAGTAGTTCTATTAATATATATTTTTTTTTAATTCAGGTCATATTAAGTGATTCAAAATGTGATTTTAATTAATTTAAAAGAAGTTAAAAGTGTCATTAGCTTTAGACTTTTGACTCAGTAAAAAGAACATAAAAGGATTTCACTCTGGAATCAGACCAGAATCAGAATTAATTGTTTTTTATTTATATATAATTAAGAATGAACATAAAATTTTGATTATCACTCAGTCCCACTAGAGAATATCATCTCTTTTTATAGCATCTTAGAACTCTTGCTAAACATACTCTAAAAACCCTAATATATGTGTGTCTCAGTTTGTGGTGTGTGTATGAGTGTACAGTGTGTGTGTTGTGCTTTGTTTGATGCCTGCCAAAGTGGTCAATCAAAACTCAGGTGTGTGTGTGCAGTAGGCCATAGAGTATGGGCCTATTTTGCGAGCAGTTCAGAAGGTGATAGGGGCAAAGGGTTCAGTTCAGTCTGCAAAAATGTTCCATTATGTTCCAATTACCGTTGCAGCCAGTGCGTGAGGCAGCCTCAGACTCGGCCCGGGCGATGGAGAGAAAATGGGGGTGGGCTGGGGGAGACGGAGTGGGGCAAGGAGAGAGTATTCATCCTCTCTCATGTCTCATGGGAGCTCTGTCTCTGAGCAGGACACATAGGGGTCGTCCTGTCCCGCAGAAGCGACTGCAGCGCTCTGCATCAGTCTGTGGGAGGACAGATAAAGAAATAGAGAAGTGGTAGTCAAAGTCACTTATTGTTCCAGAAAGAATAAACAATGCAAATTTCCAACTGAAAATTAGCGTTTCGTGTACAGTGGATGGACTGTATAAGTTGCTAGAAGTGTTTGGGTTGCTCTGTCTTTTAAAGTAAACAAGGGTGTGTTTGTGTCGCACACACCGCTGGAGGACAAAAGTGAGAGTTAATGCAAGTGTGAGCGAGTGAGGGATTGTGGGAGAGTCTGATGAGGAGATGCAGACGATGGCTGTCATTTCTGCCTGTTTACGTCACATGACTAGACTGCTCATTAAGAGCTGAAATAGATGGATTTGGTCTCATGGGCTATATTTAGCCCAGTTTAAATGCTGACATGCAGTGGCAGGTTCTGCATTTGACTTTGGACCTTTTTTTCTCTCTCCATGCAGTTTGCCAAAACTGAATTAGACAATATTAAATGTGGATGGAAAAGTGGAAGTTTAGTCCAGGTTTAAAACATTCTCCCAAGTTGTCCATGTTGTAACTCATTTTAAAAGGTCGATAAAACTAGCTAAGAAAAAATCACAGAGTGGGATTTTATAGCATTGACCAGTTAAGGCAGTGGAAAGATCAAAGAGTGAGCAACAGAGGAGAATAGAGTGAGAGAGAAAGATTAAAACAAAAGGAAAAAAGAAGGGAGTGAAAAAGAGGAAAAATATTGGGTCCTGAAAAGTCCACCCACAGCTGCCTTTTTTTTAACCAAAAAAAACTTCATTCTGCTTTTCGGCCTGTGTGTGTGTGTGTGTGTGTGTGCGTGTGGCTCTGTCGGCTTTGTCCCTCAAAGAGCTTTTTTTCTTCCTTTGCTTTTTTTCCCCTCTCTCTTTTTTTCCTGGAGAGAGAGGCTGGCGCCAGCAGTCTGGAACAGGGCTGACAGGATTTGAATTATAGAAGCTGAACGGGAGGGGGTGGATGGAAGAGAGAGAACGAGCAAGCAAGAAATAGGCAGAGAGGGAGAGCAGGCAAGTGGGGGGAAAGAGAGAGATTCGGTTGGTGTGTGTATGTGTGTGGGTGATTGAGTGTAGCAGAAAAAGGGTTGTTATTTCAAAAGCGACAGCCACACAGGCGAAGCGGGCGGAGGTGTCGGGTGTATGCTAAGCTAGCTATCTTGCTTTGTGGCCGGCATCAAAAATTAATAAATTAGTAAACGAAGCTGCAGGTTGTAAAGTAGGTTTAATCGCTGATGATGCTGACACAGTTGCATTGTGCTTAATGTTTTCGAGATTTAATTTCACCTTTATTTTAGACAGAGATTCATTCTTTTTTCTTTATGCAGCTTTATGCCGACGCCACTCCACACAGCTTTCATTTCACCTAAAAATTAAAGTGGTAATTTCTTTGTAATACAGTTACATTTAATGGGGACGTGAATCATTCAAATGCAAAAATTAACAATTGAATCATTTAAAAGTTTAAACTGGATCAAATGCTTCATTCTGAATATTAAACCCAGCATTGACGTTTTTTCTTGAAAGCATCAAGCAGAAATAGAGCAAGATTTTCACTGAATAATGACTTTGTATTTCTCTGTCTGTTACTTGCACAAAGCTATTGTACGGATCCAAAGATTTGAAATATAGTGCAAAGACTCATATGAGCAATTTTCAATGTGCTTTTGCATCTTTTCTGAAGCTTGAAAGTTTTAGTTTCTGTTTGTCATAATGTCTCATAATGTCCCTGAAGGAGGGAACCAATCGCCTTTGAGCTTCCAATGAACATTGGCGTGCAAAGATTGCATTCAGGTGCACCTCATCACTACGTGAGTAAAAGAGGGCACGAATGCAGTACACCTGCAGATTTTCGCTGAGGAGCCGAGCTGGCGTCAGCGCGACCCCTGGGTCCTGGCAAGGGGATGTAACGTCTCTGTTCCCTCCTTTAGGGAATGAGGGTTACCTTCATAACCTAGACGTTCCCCTTCAGTCGAGTCACTCCAATGTTACATATGGGAACAGACCCATGGAGGCTGCGTTACGCGGAGACCCCCGTGCTGACAGGCAAGCATGCCATCAGAGGAGTCTGCACGTAACCTTCCCAATCATATGGGGTCCAGAATAGGGGGCCCCACAGAGCTGCTAGTTGTTACTGAAGCAGTTGGTTGGGGATGTGGAGCACATGTTTCTAACTTGCCCTTTCTACATGTGGAATTTTTGAACAATTCAATGTATTGATAAGATTATGAACATAATTGAAGGGAAACACGGCCTTCTGGCTGGAACATTGAGATTTGTAGCCACAACCTACTGGGTGAAGGAGACCCATTAGGAGCACAGTCAGGAGCTACTCCGCATCTAGTTCTGACTGCGAAGCAGCAGGACTCAAGTTCACCTGTTAGAGGAACAACTGAGAAAAAGCGCACGGATCCCTTGTTTTAACATACACCAACCAGCCTCCCGCTCACCTGCTGTCTTCAGTGAAGATACGGGAGGACACAGCTTCTACGCTGAGGTTGTAAAACCTCGCGAAGGTGCTGGCTGTTGCCCAGCCTGCAGCCCTACAAATGTCCGATAGCAAGGCGCCGTGAGAACTACGCATAACATATACACCTGGTATAGATAAGCCAGGGAAATGGCATCAACCACCCAATGGGCCAACCTCATAGAGACCGACAGTGCGCGTACAAGACATAGTAACTCTAAGGCCGGGTCTGCCTCCTCCTGGTGCAGAGCTTGCAGGTTCACTACCTGATCATGGTAGGAACCTTGGGAACGTAGCCGGACCAGGGTCTTAGCAAGGCCGAACTCTAGACACTCTTCATTGACAGCGAAGAAAGGTTGGTCCCCTACCCTTTGATGGAGGCCAACGCAATCAGGAGCGCTGTTTTCAGCGTCAGATATTTCAGCTCGACTGATGCGAGTGGCTCGAATAAGACCTGCCGCAGGCCACATAGGGCGACGGCAAGGTCCCAAGAGGGTACGAGGTGCAGTCTGGGGGGGTTAACCCGTCTCGCACCTCTTAGGAACCTCACGATAAGTTGGTGCTTCCCGAGGGATGTACCATCCACTGCATCGTGATATGCGATAGCAGCACCATACACAGGGACAGCCTGTGCTCCAACTTCTCCTGCAGGAAAGAAAGCACTACTGCAACCATGCATCTCTTTGGGTCCTCTCCAAGAGAGGAGCACCAGTCGAAGAACAGACCCCATCTAAGTGTGTAAGCCTGACTTGTAGAGGGAGCTCTTGTCTGAGTGATAGTGTCTATCAGAGGCTAAAGAGGTCTGACGTGTCCCGTCCAAGAGCTAGACGTGCAGGTTCCAAAGATTGGGTTGAGGGTGCCAAATCCTGCCCATCCCCTGAGAAAGGAGCTCCTTCCTCACAGGGATTTTCCAGGGAGGGGCTGTTTCCCCTAGAGGCTCACTAGCGGAAAGGCGTACTTGGGCCCCGGAGGCCAGCTGTGTGCCAGTCCATCCCTGCTGAGGGGCGCCTCGTCGAGGAAGTAATACAGTTGGCAGACTTGGTTGAGGCAAAGAGGTCTATCTTGGCCACGCTGAAGTGGATCCAAATCAGCTGGACTACCTTGGGGTGGAGGCGCCATTCTACAGGGTGGGTGGACTGCCATGAGAGCTGGTCGGCTGCATAGTTGAGTGTCCCTAGAATGTTAACAGCGTGCAGCGAATTCAGCCGCGTTTGACTCCACATGAGCAGATGGCGGGCGAGTTGTGACATGCGGCGGGAGCGATATATGCCTACATGCCTGGACACCTGTCCTAGGGGCACTCCGGGGAAACGCAAATCCAGAGAGTGCCACGGTGCCATGACCATCTTGGGACTTGATTGTGTAACCAACGCTGAAGCGGTCTCATATGAAGCAAGCCCAGCAGCGTTACTGCGGCTGACATATGCCCCAGGAGCCTCTGAAAAGTTTTGAGAGGGACCGCTGTCTTGTGCCTAAAGAGGTCCAAACACTTCAGCATTGCCTGCGCACACTTGTTGGTCATTTTGTCCGAGTCCAGTCCCATGCCGAAAAAAGAGATCCTCTGCACTGGGGAGAGTTTGTTCTTTTGAATGCTGTCAGACGAGAGAGAACATGAACTCGCAGAAACTCTTTTAGAAACGATCTCCTTCCAACTCTCCAAACGAAAGCAGAGGGGGTCTCCAGCTCAGGAAGCAGCGAAGGCTCAGAAGCAAAAGTCTGCAGGTGCACTGCATTCCTCTTATACTCACGTAGTGACGAGGTGCAATGAATGCAATCTGTACACGCCAACATTCACTGGCGATTGGTCTCTCATGCGATTTCCCATATGTAATGTTGAAGTGACTCGACTGAAGGGGAACTGCACTTTTTTATGGTATGTAAATGATGACAGAATATTCTCATTTTGTTTTCATTTGTGGAAATTTTTTTTTGCAATTTGCTTAGTTAACGTTAATCGTTAGCATTAGCACGGCTAATGCTAACGCTAGTATCAGAATAAAGTTTCTTTATTAACTATTTAATGCTCCTATAGCGTTTAAAACAGGACATAATAGTGTACTATT
>JAUMHQ010000053.1:7705539-7723834 GCA_032361165.1 Enteromius paludinosus | reverse complement strand
TATAAGGTTGAATCCCTAATCCCTCCATCGTTCACGCTGGACAGTAGAAATCTGTTAGTGCTACTGAAATGAGCAACGCTGAGAAACAGCCAATCAGAGCAGACCTCCTCATTACTTTTCATGAACCTTCCAAGTAAGGCAAAAACAGACTGTTTCATTCTAGGGTCAAATCATAGGGTTGTAAATTGACCTGTAAAACCGTTTCTGGGCATTGTTCCCCTTACCTACGCTACATACCTTCTATGTACATATCAGAGAACAATTTAAAATACTTTCTCAATGGATTCTATGGTACCTTTAAATCAGGCAGGCGTAGCAGATTGGTTCAGAAGTGCACGTTGTCTTCGCGATAATAGGTGATCGATCCAGCAGTCATCCAATCCCAGACTCTGGCAGTGAGAACAAATACCAATAGAAAAACACAGTATTACAGGACGTAACTTTTTTTTTTAGAGATAACCTTTTTAGAAAATGGTGCTCAAAACAAAAACAAAAAAAAACTGCAGCTTCTACAACATTGAGAAAATGACTACAAAGAAATAATTTACATTTCCAATATAGATGTCCTGTTGATGTCATTGAGAACAGGACTGGTGGGATAAAAGCAGGATTTCCCCTCTTTAGGATCTGCTTTGCTGTCCGTGGGGTTAAAAGTTCCTCATATTGACGGATCTGAATCAAAAGGGCTACCCATAACCCCCTGCTGCCACTAACAATCCCCCACAAGCACACACAGTTGGAGTGTGAGGATAAAAACACAGTCCAACACACATACACTCCAGAGATACTCTAATCTGCGACTGCAAACCTTTTGTAATGCCTTAATCCAAAAACGTGGGCTGTTTGTTTATTTAGGATGTTTAAAAAAAAACACTTACGTCACATTTTTCAAGGGCACACCATATCCAGCCAATATAGGATATTAACCATTACACATTAACATTAGTAATTAATAAGATTTTTGATGCATTTTGATAATGTCTACAATACCATGTAGATTGATGTTTAAAGAATTTAATCATTTTATTCAGCAAGGATGCACAGGATTGATTAACAGTGACAGTAAAGACTTTTGCATTTAAAAAAACTATTTCCAATAGCACAGCTGTTTATGATAAGAAGAAGTGTTTCTACAGCAGCAAATTAGAATTATTACTAAACATCATGTACTGAAATTATAGTAATGGATACTGAAAATTCTGCCTTGCCTTCTGAAAGAAATTAAATCTTTAAATTTCACATTACAAACAAAATGCAATGCCCATAATTCTCTACCACATCAGAGAAAAAGATGCAGGGCGGGAGATGGACCTCTTCCTTTTCAAACACCACTGGGTCCATCATCGATCCTCATTAATGACTGACTACGACGGCCTGGGGCTTGAGTTTTAATTGCTGCTGGTGCAAAATCAGAATGGGTTTTGGAGAAGAAAAGGCAGGTCAAACAATGTACCTTGACTGCACCCAGCAAACGCTCTCACCAAGGGCATAGCCACCATCCCGTAATGATTGGGCTGAATGGGTGAGAGGATGAGATGATGCTTAGAGGACAGCGTGTCGAGTCAGTGACATGACAGACACTGATAGGACAATTAGAAATGATCTAGAACCTTGGAAACTCAAATCAAACTGAGAGCATGTTTGGTTTTCACCAAAAGTGCACCACAACTACCCGTATCCATTTAATGAATTCATTTATTTATTTTTTATATTTTATGTTTATTTTTAAAGTCAAGTAAATAGCTTCAAAATCCCAACTACTGTCAAACAGGGGTGTAAAAAGTACTGGAAAATCATTTCAAAACAAAGTCCTGAGAAACATTCTTGCATACCAACAGTTTAAAAGAAATCCTGGTATATAATCAAATACGTAACACTTGTTAACTATTTACTACAACTTTTTTTCCTTTATAAATTCTTAATTTGCTCCTTATGTGTATGTGTTTAAGTTAGTAATAGGTAAGGATAAGGGATCTAGAATATTGTTGTGCAGAATAAGGCATTGATGTGAGCTTTATAATTGCTAATAAACAGCCATAAACAACTTGTTGTAACACTTATTCACTATTAACCATGAATTTTCCCTCAGTAAATTCCTAATTTGCTGCTAATTAATGGTAAGTAAAGTAGTTGTTAAGTTCAAATATTGGGTAGGATTAGGGATGTAGAATAAGGAATTAATATGTGCTTAATTACTACTAATGATTGGCTAATATTCTATCCAATTATGCATGCTAATAAGCAACTTATACAGGTAGGTGCACTTCAGATGTGATGACCAGCATGCATCAACAGTGGTAGCTTGGCAAACATACAATTGTCTGATTTAAAAGAAAGAAATATACATTTTGGAAATTTGGAAAATGTCAGTTACTCTGTTTGTTTCATATAGCCCTGTGGCTTTTTACTTATATACCAATGTTTGTAGTCAGTAAGATCTTAATGTTTTATTAAAATGTGTCTTATGCTCACCAAAAAAATTTAACAGTAATATTGTGAAAATAACGGTTTCCTTAACTTATTCCTGTGAATTTGTCTATTTGAGGTTGGTGCGTTCGTGTGTGTGTGTGTGTGTGTCCTTCAAGTCTTCATCTCATAGTGTGTGTGTGCTCTCTGTGCTGTGTGGAGGGCAGAGGCTATGGGAAAAAGAGGAAGTCATAGAGAGAGCAGAAGGAGAGAGCATTTTTTCCCGCTGAAGTCACCCTGTCTGTGACGATGGGAGAGCAATGCTGTCCACACACACACACAGCGGTCTCTGTGTGTCAGTGTTGGTACGAGTGGGTGGGAGTACACCACTGCAGGGGTTTTGGGTTGAGTTAGAATGAGAGAGAGAGGAAAAAGAAGGATGGACAGAAAGAGACTCAAGTAGGAGAGAAACAAGAGATAGTGAAAGAGAGAGAGAGAGAGAGAGAGAGAGAGAGAGAGTGCAGGTGAGAGTTTTTACTACTAGATAAAAAAGTGGGATAAGGCATAAATGAGGATGTAATAAATGGAAAATAAGAATAGGGTGTAGGCATGTGTTATGATAAAAAATAATTATTCCTCACCCATAAAATGCAAATTCTGTGATTATTTGCTCACTTTTTGTTCCAAACATTATTCTGTGGAACACAAAATAATTTCAGCGGGGTCCAAAACAGCATTGTTTGGACCTTAACTGCCATTCAGTGTATGGACAAAACGCTGGTCAGATATGTTCTTTCAAACATTTTCTTTTATATTCCCAGAAAAGAGTTTGTCATACAGGTTTGGAATGACCATGATCATGAGTAAATTATGCATAATTTTTTATTTAGTGTGAACTACTGCTTTAACTGTTCTGTAATGTACATTCTTGCTCAGATGCAGACAGAAAACTAATATATTGTAATAAAATATAAGCATCAAACACACAGGCACTAGATACAAAGAATATATATGTAGTTTAAAAGTGACCCTGGACCACAAAACCAATCATAAAGGTCATAAAGGTCAATGATAGATGATTGTAGATGATTGTATATCATCTGCTTTCTATTGATGTGTGTTTTGCTAGGATAGGACATTTTGTTGAGAAAAAATCTAAATATTGATAGAATCTCCTTTAAAATTGTCCAAATAAAGTTTATAGCAAAGCATATTACTAAACAGAAATTATGTTTTAGTATATTTGTGGTAGGAAATTTACAAAGTATATTCATAGAACATGATTTTAACTTAGTATCCTAATGATTTTTGTCACAAAAGAAAAATCTATCATTTTGACCAACACAGTGTATTGTTGGCTATTGCTACAAATATAGGCCTACCCGTGCTGATGTGTCTTCCAGGCTCACATGTATCTAGTATTATGTTGTAAGAACGGTTTTCTAAGCAATGTCTGTTGTTACTTCTGAGAAAGTACTTGTAGACTGAACAGAACCAGTAAATAAGCAAACTAGCTGAAAACATTTCTATCTCTCAAAGGAAGAGATAAACATAAAGCTTAAAAAAGTGTAAATCCAGTGTCCTCCACATTTTTCCTTTATGAGGTGATCTTTCTGAAGCTTCATAATTCGTTAAAATTTTAGATAGCCCATAATGAGTTGCTCAAGATTAAATATTTATGTTACTTTTCACGATCTCACAGCTTCATATTTAGATTCAAAAGCCCTCCTCCATCTCCATACAGCAGGGAATTTCCAGCACATGAAATTTCTCCTTGCAGCTTTCAGCACAATGCTGAAGATGCAGTCCCGGCCACAGGGAGCCGGTTCAGTCAAGCTTTCATATCTTTCACCTCTTCATCCTAAGTTCTCCTGGACTCCATAAGATTGTCCTGATCTTCCAAGATTTGGAGGTGAGATTTAGAGGTGCGATGAACAATAAGAGCTGTTCTTCCAACCATATGAGCAAATGAAATGTTTGGGTGATAAGGCCTTCCAGTAAACCTCCTCCCTCCCCTCTTCTTACTGTCCGCTGCCAGGACAGTCCCAGGGCCCTCAAACGTCAGGCCGCGGCAAGGCGCTCAAGCGCTGTCTGTAATTGCTTCGGTCTAGACACTGTCTGGTATGGGAAACAGACACGCACATTGAGCATAAGAGGGGGAAGGGGGATGGAGAGAGAATGCAATGGGATTAAAACGAGTTACAAAACGGCGTGGATCCCTCCAGTGAAATAAAGGATGTCAGAGCCTGATTGCAGTGGGTGGATGATTTACAGTACGAGAGCTGCATTAGATGGAAGTGTTTCATTCAGCGCCAGTCCTCATGTGGTCTATGGAGCTGATCAAATGAGCTCTCCTAGCTTACTGACCTCAAACCAGCTTTGGTTCACTCTTATAAAGTTGGTGTCTGAGAGTAATGGTCCTTAATTAGTTTACACATCTACGGGACTATTTTGATTAGCTCTTGAGTGTCTCTTTGCACTAATCATATTGCAAGTCTCATCAGTCAGGACCCTTTTTTTTGAGTTTCGGCTCTTACCTTTTAAATAAGAACACCTTATTCACCTTATTTTGAAACAATGAAGTAAGCTATTTTCTTCGAAGGTTTAAGACTTCTGTTTCATAAGTCACTACAGGTAAATAACTAGAAGAAGAAGAAAGTGCAGCAAATACTGTTTGCTGCACAGACTTTACAGTAAGGTGTCATTTCAATACGAATGACTAGTTTTGATTCGAAACATTAAAGAGCATTCCAGCGTGTTTGTGTGTGAGGAAACGAGACAAAACTAAGAATACAGTGAACAAAAGAGAGTATGAGAGTGTGCTGGAGTCTTGTGGACAGTGCATGCCGTGCCGTGCTGTGCTAAACTGTACTAACCTCTCAGTGGGTGGCTGCAGTGCTAGAGCTCAAACAGACTTGAAAAGGATTTGGGGGACAATAATTTAGCTTTTCCTCTATTTCTCATTCTAACTCTTTCCTCCTCTCTCTTATAGGCTTTTCAAAGCCTGGGCAAAAAGGCGAATTGAAGTATTGTTCAAGAAGGCTATCCATTCAATATTAAGTTCAATCTGTTCTCATGCACTGACACTTCGGGCCACTATGAGTATGTACAGTTTATTTTTGGTTGTGCAAGTCCTTTGAAGGTTTGCCCGTCCTGCCAGAATTTAGCAGTGTTCTTACGCTTGAAATACTGAGTGAGTAGGAGTGGGAAGGGTGTGGTGCAGTCCATTCTTAGCAGTGTGCAGTACGCTTTGCTTTATGAATGTCATCTCTACTATCGTTAATGCTATATCTATTTTGTAACAGATCCTGATTACGTAAAAGAAGGACATAAGAATAT
Source organism: Enteromius paludinosus (assembly GCA_032361165.1). NCBI lineage: Eukaryota > Metazoa > Chordata > Actinopteri > Cypriniformes > Cyprinidae > Enteromius > Enteromius paludinosus. The sequence goes on along the minus strand of JAUMHQ010000053.1, from coordinate 7,718,089 downwards.
CAGAGAATATCCACAAGTGAGACTTCTTCTGGCCAAGCAAGACATTTTCATAAGCTTCGAATGTAGAGTCTAGGTGTTAAACTCTTTGGAAATATTTTCTCTTTTTTTTTCTTTTGCTCTATGTTTTAGTCTGAGATTCAGGTTTCTATCTGTGGGCTGGGAACCACCTACTTGGACCAAAAGAAGCAGTCTGACGAACATGTAAAATAACCAGTCAGTTTGTGACATAGTTTGTGTTTGTGTGTTTTTTCGTATCATATTTATTATAAAACAGTTATTCTTCTTAAATCATAGACAGCAAAGAAAAATTAAAATATGGTTTGACAAATAATTGAACAAAATAAAAAAATATGAATATAAATAAATATGTGCACACTTTGTAATTACACTTTGTGTCCAACCTAAATATATGTTTTTTTTTTCCATTTTGGGGGCAACCCTTTGTGGTCTATTTACACCAACATGCATTTTTGGTGCTAGTCTTTTCAGACCAGTGTGTGTGTGGACAGATGGGCTGAATGAAAATGCAGATTCTCTCTCTGACAGTAGTTGGCGCCTTTTGTGACAGAGCAGAGTAAGTCAAACTGTAAAATGAAAAAAAGAGACTCCTTCTCTGCTTTTCAATGTTGCTTTTTAAAATACACTATTTGTAGACGCCACCTTGTTGTAACTTGTATGTAACACAGCAACTATAGTCATGATACCAAAAAACAAACCTCATTGCTTGGTACGTTTTTTTCACAGTGTGTTGGAAATAAGATTATAACTAGAATTAAATAGATTTAGGTATTTTAGTAAAATATATAATAAACAAATCAATCCCGTTGACGGCAAACTAATTTGTGTCGTCTAAACAGATGTTTATGTAAATTCAATAGTTTATCACACCAAAAATGTATATTGGTGTGAACAGGCCTGTACTCTGCCATTCTAAACCCAACTGAGCCTTTTTACCAACCAAATGGTTTCGAAGCAGTCATTTTTTTATTCCTCCTATCTCCATCAGTCTCGCTCTGTTTTTCATCCCACTCTATGAATAGACAATGACAAGGACGCTTGTTTCCATTGTGTGTCTACTAAACACAGGAACCAATACAACTGCACTACAACCCCATTCCCTTAACTAACCAACCAACTGCTGCCACTCACACAAACACGTAGATGCACATGAACACCTATACACCGACTTCAAATAGGCCAGGCTCAAACAACCTCCCGTGGCCCTCAGCTAGCCTCCCAGAAAGCCTTTTCATTTCACAGACGCATGGACGGAGAAAAAGGAGGGAAAAATGAAGCTTGGGAGGAGGAGGAGGCCGTTGCGGGGGAGGGACCGAGAGGGGAGTGTTGGGGAGGGGTGGGGGGGTGTTAGGCAGCATTGTAATGATGGAGAGCAACTCGATACTCTTGCATGCTGAATATTCCCCTGGAGGGCTTTTTCCATTACCCGAGCACAGCAGAATGGTGGAGTCGTTTAGTTTAGCCCAAGCTGCCTAACGCTCTCTCAAGCTCCCCCTCCCTTTCTCTCACCCTATCTGTTCCCCTGCCGCCCCTCCCCTCTCTCGTGTTCTCTGCCTGCTCTGTGTTTTTCCATAGGCACAGTGTGCAAATGTAACCTTTCAGTAAGCCCCTCCCCTCCAGGAAGTTGGCTGGCCCCTTTGCTGCCAGGAAATATGAAAAACTGGCAGGATGCCCATTTAATCTCCAAACAGAGAGAGAGAAACGGCAAAGCAGTTGAGATGGAGAAGGAAATGTTACAGTTTGACTCACCAGAAGGGAGGGGGAGAGAGGACAGTTTTACTTTGGAGAGTCACATTAGCTTAAGCGCTCTGAAAAAGTGTCTAGTTTTCTGTATTTTTACTTAGTTGTCTACTAAATGTCATCAGATCCCCAAACCCACGAAATGTAGAGGTGTAGAGGAGACTGGAAATGGTTGTAACAGAGGGTTAGTTGTCAGTTTAACTACGCAGGAACACCAGTACTAGCTCCATCATACATGAGCAGCAGCTTCCAGTGGGGACATTAAATAGAAAGTCTTTGTGTATAAATAATAGGGATGAATAGGACAAAAATGATATATGGGTTAATTCTCTTCTGTGTAATGATTTGTAACCTTGACTTGAATAAACTAAATTGAAATCTAAAACGGGAGCACAGGTATCATTTGATTTGATAGCATTTACTCTTGTGTGAGAAATAGAGTAGAGTAGAGTAGAGAAAGAGGGTTGCACCATACTGATATTTAAGATAACACAAAATCATTTGCAGACTTACAGGCCCAATTAGAACTTCACTGATGTTTGTCAGACTGTATGATAGGATCCCAGTCGTTGGGTAAAATCTATGGCACACTGCATGAACAATACCACAGCAAAACTGCAATGAGTTTTGTTAATTTGTCAAAGACTGATGCTTCTCATAAAATTCACATCTACTCCAAGCATTCTCCATGTGAATATTGGCTCTGATAATTGACCTTCTGAGCCATAAAAATCGCATTGTAACCTTTTCCAGCCACTTTCTTTTGCAGTCTGCCGAAATGTCCTTCCTTTGTGGTCAGACGCACCTGACTTTACAAACATAGTGTTGTCAAATTCACTTTGATTGTATTTATATTGAGCAGGGCCTGGCTAAATAAACACTCGTTAAATTCAATTCCTGATGTGTTTTTGTCTAGTTGTTCTTGTATTTTTTTAAATGTGCTTTATGAATGAATTTTAAGGTAATTATTTACAATAAGATCCCATTAGTTAATGTTAGTTACAAACAACTATTATTATCATTATCTTTGCTAATGTTAGTTAAAGAAAATACAGTTGTTCACTGTTAGTTCATTAATTCATAGTACATTAACTAATGTTAACCAAAACAATTTTTACAGTGCATTCTTAAATGTTGAAATGACAATGTTACAATGAACCTTATAGTAAAGTTTTACCAATTTGGATGTGAAAATAGATAGATAATTACTATCATTCAGCCATCATATTCTGGGTGCAAACACTTTTTCACATCCAAAGATTGCATATTTAAAACTTCAAACAACAAAGACATGAAAGACAAACCAGACCTTTGTGAATCTCTGAACAGTCTAAAACACCCAGCATTGTAAATGGTTATGAAAAAGGTTCCTTTACACATCTAGTATTTATGTTGTTTGCAGTGAAATGTGACCAGACACATAAAAAGTAATGTTTTTTTTTTCTTCAGTAAAATTAATGTAATATATTTTCGTTTAATTATTTTTTATTTTCTTTTTTTGTTGCTATTTTGAGATAACTTAATATGTATGCAATAATTATTTCAAAAAAGTTTTCTAATACATTTGTAATATTATATATCTTTCCTGTTATGGCAGTGTTTCATGTTAAAATAGAGACAATGCTATTAAAATAATTTTTTTTAAGTCAAATTAGTGCCATCTGGTTAAGTAAAAAAACTTCTGCAATTCCATGGTTTAGCCACTAGATTCCTAAATAGCTATATATAAAAGGCTTATAAATTCTCTAGTTGTCCGTAGACATTTTTTTAAAGTTTGAATTAAAGGTTTAGATTTTTTGTTATTATTTTGAAAGGTACATTTTTCTGTTGAGCACTAACTGAACAAAAAACAGAATGTTAAAAACCTCTTTAAGAATTTAAGCTAAAGGGTTCTTAGGGGAACCCAAAAATGGTTCTTCTATGGCATTGCTGCAAAGACCCAATTTTGAAATCTTTATTGTTAAGAATGTCGGTAATTAAACTAAAAATGCAGAAGTAACAGATTTCAGAAGAAATTGTCAGTAGTCAGTACACAACACGCGAGAACACACACAAACCTGCCTTGCCACACCCTGAAGAGTCATTCAGCCTATTTAGCACATCACACACCCAAAACAGAAGGTGATATTGTTCCTTGGTGTTGTGTAGCCTAGTTAACATACAATAAGCAGGTTTTAAAGATTGCTTCATAGCGGTTTTTGTGAAATGCAGACTCAATCTTATGTAACGTCCCACGTCATTCTCTTCCTGGTAAACAAGAGCTGTGCTGCTCCGGAGCTGAAGAGGGTTTAGAGCACATATTAAAGCTAACTCTGACTGAGGCAGTTTTGCCTACAGTACACAACCATCCAGCTCTTCTTTGTGCCTCCATGTTTCGCAAAAGCACCTTGGGTCTCTTGAAAGTGTCAAGTGTGGCACAAGGACATTGTGATGGGTTGAGCTTGCAAAAGTTGCATTTGTGAGGTTTGTCTGTGTAATGGGGAGGTTAAGTAGTCGACTAGCTTCAAACTTTGACTTCTAATCATCAGAAGGCCCTTTTCTTTATTAAATGTCCATTTAAAGCAAATTAATTGAGGTTGAACGGAATCACTTGTCTTTGTTTGCCAAAACTGTGCAGTCTGATACACCGTTTTTACTTGGTAAATGGGAACAACTCTGATTTTTCATCAACAAAGTGAGGCAGTGAATGCGTTACTGATCTACTTGGTGATAAAAGCATGAGTAGGCTCCAGAGTCCTGCTGAGGCAGATGAGGTTGACTCACCTCCGCTCCCTGCCCTATCTCCTCTGTGATTTCCAGTCACTGAACTCAGCCCTGTGTACTTTTTATGGGCCAAATAGTCCACTTCATCTCTTCCTGTGCTCGCAGCACTCAGTACCTTGCAAGGGCTGGGTCAGGAATACTGGGAAGTGCCCTAACTAACAGTGCCACCTGATGGCTAACGGCTGCTACTACATTAATCACATGACAGTTGTTAGGAACTAGAGCACCACCACAGGCTAATTGCCGTAACTGCACATCTGAGATTTAGCCTTAACCTTTTTTTTTCCTCCACAGAACTACTTTGCTTTTTAGAACCTAGTCTACCTCTAGAGTTTGCCTCCAATATAAGAGCTTATTCTAGCTCTAGCTCTTCTAGTTCTATCTTTATGTGCATTTTGATACAACAAATAAACATAAGAGAAGATCTGTTTTTTCCACCATATTCTCCCTCCTTATTTTGTACATTTGCTCCATTTCCTGGAAGTGCTTCCTTACTTGACGCACTTCCTGATGGTTTCTGTGCAATAGGGGGAAACTGTGGGTGGAGGAGAGAACTCGTGGAAGGAGATGACTGTTTTCCTGACTCACATTTTCAGATTCCATCACTATTATGTGGAAGGAGAAAGAGGAGAACAATAGGTGACATGAAGAAGAGAACCTCATGATGACTCCAACTCATAGATATGACATTGTATACTGCTTTTACTGTATATTTGTTGATTCTGGCCTTTCCTTTTGTTATGGAGCATATTTAACATATTTAATATAGTTCATCATTTTTATTAGAGGGATAAATTCTGTCATAATTTCCTCACCCTCGTGTTGTTCCAACCCCGTGTTGTTCCAACCCTGTATGACTAACACTAAAGAAGATACATTGAAGAACGCTGGTAAACACGGTTTTGGTTTTCATTGACCTCCATTTCAAAAAATACAATGGGAGTCAATGACTGAAGCTGTTTGGTTACAGATATTCTTAAAAATATTTTACTTTGCATTGCATGGAAGAAAAAAAGTCATAACGGTTGACATGAGGATGAATAAAGGATGACAGAATTTTAAGACTTGGGTGAACTATCCCGCAGCACAGAACAAAATCACACATGAAGACCAGCAAATTGATTTTGCCATTGATATATTTGCACTATGAATGACTGCGGGTTTTTTGTATTGTAGAAAACCCTCTCTTTCATTAAATGCTGAAGGTCATTTCTCTCATGGAATTTGAAGAGCTGCCGTTTCCTGTAGATCACTAGTCATGTCATCTGTTGAGAAGGACGAATACTATTTCTCTTTGGAACGGAGAGGTAATTTCTCCAGTAGGTGCTCGTAAGCCATTTGTTTTATAGAGCTGCATGTAATAAGGTTAATCTTTACTCTTGGTTAGCCATGAGACCAGCTTTGCTCTCTGGAATGTGGGTTATTGGACTACCATACTGAAATGTAGGGGTCTAATGGACTTTACACTGAACACACACACACTAAGAGGCTAAACCAGAGCCAGGTGACATGTGGTAGGTTCCAGGAAAGACTCTTTTTTTTCCATTTGGGAGAGCAAGTGGGGGATCCCAATAATGTAAACATTCCTTTCACCTCACCATCTCGCTCTCTCCATGACCCTAAAACACCCTCCCTGCCACATCCCACATCCACGCATGCCGTGAAGACCCTTATCGCTCCACACTCCCCCTGAAGCCGGGCTGCAGAGCCCTGACAGGCGCATGAAAAGGCGGGGGCCGGGAGGCATTTGGGCTGGGGGTGCGGAGGGGGTTCGAAGCAAGGAGGAGAAGGAGGGTGGAGGGGTTCCATTTAAATTCCTGCTTTGTTCCTGTATTCTCCACCAACCCCCTTTACTATTCCCATTCCTTCGTTTTCTCCTCCTGCAGCTTCATTTCTCAGCCTAGAGAGATCAGAAGAGAGTAAGAGCGTATGGAGCGCTCAGAGCGGGAGGGATGAGGGTTAATTGAGCTGAGGTTACTACTTCCTGTTTGACTACAAATATAACTTCTGGTTCTGTGAATGGTGAAGTTGTCAGTGTTGACAAAAACTAAATAAAAACACTTCTAAATTAATAGAAATAAAAACATTGATATATGACAAAAATGTTTTGTTGTTTCTCTTAATGTTCACCAAGGCTTTTTTTCATCAAAAAGCTGTAATGTAAAAATTACAATCTAAAAGAACTGTTTTTACTTTCAGTATATTTTAAAATGTAAGTTATTCCTGTAATGGTAAAGCTGAATTTTCAGTAGCCCTTACTTCAGTGTCACATGATGCTTCAAAGATCATTAAAATATATAGGTTTACTGCTCAAGAAACATTTCCACTTATTGCCAATTATAAAAAAAAGTTGGGCTTCTTAATATCTCTGTGTTAACCGTATTAGAGTTATTTAATTAATGTATTCAAAAGAACAGCATTTATTTGTTATATTTGTAACATTATTTTGATCAATGTAATGCATGGGTAAAAGTCTAAATTTCTTATAAAATAAAACATCCCATGTTATTAAAGGTGAAAATGCAATTATTAAACACTAAACTAGACCAGGGTGAAAAAAAAAAAAGACAAACTGAAAATCAAAATGGAAATAAGCAATACATTTTAAATGATAATAATCTTGAAAGCTGTTTAAGGGTCGCAATTTACCGGGATCATGTATATCTGAACTTCCCCTCAAAAAGTCAATGTAAGAAAAAGCTAGAATCCATTAGATGCTAAATTCCTTTTATTTGTGCAACCCCAATCTGAACCCTGACAAACATGAACAGACAACTGTTTTCCCACAGAATTGTGGGTTTGGTAGCCAAATGGCAGAAGCAGAATAAATGAGCCAACACCGTTGTTGCCAAGCACAGAATCTCCCCCGTTCCCTGACTGAATCACCTCAGTATGCATGTTAGATCATTTTTGTTGTAAAGTTGTAATTTGAGCACGAGTCATTGACACTTCAATTAATGACCCGATCTGAGGTCAAGTCATTTTCAAGATGCCTTATTTGAGGTGTCAATATGAGAAAGCAATGCAGCCTGGGAACTTGAGTCAGAAACTCAACCCTGTTTGTCAAGCTACCTTAAGAATGTTAGTTCAATGTTCTCTCCACATGTTGATGCTCATGTGACTAAAGGAATGAAACTAAGTCATGTGAGAGCCTCTGTCTGTCCTCAAGGTAATAAAGCTTCAAAGCAACAGCACAGGGCTACAAAAAGAGAGTCTAAATTACTTTTAAAAAATGTATATGATTTAGATTCTTTAAAGGAATGATTAGAGTGAGTAAATGATGGCACAGTGTTTATTATAGGACCTTTATACTTGTATTCACATATAATGCAACATATAATGACTACATTTCAAAGATAAGTAATCTTTACCACTTTATGTTATGCTTTTCATGTACAAAATGCACAGATAACATAATTTTGTAACTCACTGTAACTTCTCTAACACTGAACAGATGAAACAGTGTGCTATCCGTATTAGTTTTTTGGATGTGTTACACTTTTAGTAAATTTAAAATTCAAGTTGATATCTTTGTAATACTTGTATACTATATTTATATTGGTCCACAGAAATATTAAGTAGTACAAATATTTTTTTAAAATAAGAAATAAGAAACAATATCAACAAACAACAAAACACCCTCAGAAATAAGCTGTCACTATGGTGGTACCTTTTCAAAAGATACACTTTTTTAACCTATTAGGTTAAAATATATACACTTTAAGTACTGATATGTACCTTTAAGGTGCCAAAATTAACCCTTTAGGTACAAACATGTCCCTTTTGAAAAGATACTGCCTCAGTGACAGCTTTTGTACCAACACGGCATAATCAGAAATATACAAAAAACTGTGACTTTTATGGCATTTGGAATGTGAACACACACACAAAAAAAAAAAACGGCTTCTGATTTACAAAGACTGAAAGCCTTACTCACCTTAAAGTTTAACACTATTTTTCAAATTATGGCATTTCCTTCAGAACTGCAATGAAAAAATTCAATTTCTTGTGTTCTTGATTGTTTATATGTATATTTTAAGTATCTGTCACAATACTATCATGCACTGGCTGCAAATACGGCGCTGTAGTGTGTTAGTATTTGACTGCACATTTGACTTTGTGTGTAATTTTCTGGGATTGTGGCGTAACCATTATGACACGTTCTTAATTTCTTTTCCCCCTCACTGCACCAATTACATCTGCATTTATCCCTCAGCTCTGTCTCTCTTTCTCTCTCTCTTGCACTGCCTTACCTTTAAATTATAACTAGTTTGTGCAGCTGACTGCAGAATTGATGCAGCTGAGAGAAAGGAGGTGAAGACGAGAAATAAAAAGAGAGCAATGGAAAAGAAAGAATCACTCGTGGGTGAGAAAAGAACAACAAGGGAGAACGAGAGTGAGAGAGAGTAGAGGGAAGGCAGTGGATGGGAAAGAAAACAGAATTTAAAAGAGTGATAGGTAGGCAAAGGAAAGGAAGAAGTTTGAATACAAGGAGAGAGAGAAGGTTAACCAATCAGAGAGCCACTGTCGAGAGAGAGAGCTGATCAAAACCGTGGAAGCCTGGTTCTTGGAAACAAAGGACTGCTAACGTAAAACACGGATGAATTTATGGAACGAAAAAGGGTGTATGGCGAACGCGAGAGCCGGGGAATGAACGAGGAAAAGGGGAACAAATGAAAAAGAGTAGGAATCAGCAGAAGAGGCTTTTGCGGTCCCAAAGCAGAGGGGGAGGAGAAGGGCAAGAGAGAGGCAGGTTGGGGATGGGAAGGCAAGATCAATAACTAATTTCAGTGCCGAGCCTCAGTCGGACTGTTTTCCAATAAGCCCTGGACATAACGAGTTAGCTTGAATAGCTCTGCTGCAGCTATTGCTGCTCTCTCTCTCTCTCTTCATTCATCCCCCCTCGCTCAACCCGCCTCATGTCTCTCAGGGCCCTGGTGCTTGCGATGGCTGGATCGATCCTCTACACGCACACAAACACACACATACTCAGGAATACAGGCCTGACTTGCCAAGAGATGCCAAGACATGTCACTGCTACAGCTGCAGCCTTGCATGCAGCTTGAGTGTGTTTGTGTGTGATTGTGCACTTCCATCATTACATTAATCATCTAATATCTAAGTGGGGTGAGATGACCATAATAATAAAGAAAACAGTTTCAGATCGTATCAGTATCAAAAACCAGTTCCTTTAAACTATTTTCCTCAAATAAATTAATAAATGTATGTAGCATAACAAAAACATGACGTGCAAGCAATAGCAGTATTTGAGATTCCAATTTTGTTGGATTTTTTCATTTTTAAAACAACATGTGACAACATAAACCGCACAAGGTACAGTAATTCCAAATGGCTGGATGGCCATGTTAAAAATAATAATAATAAAATTGAATTTCAGTTTCAGGATTATGTAAGGTTATATCAAGATGCCTGCTCACTCTGCATTAGAAATACGTAGTTCATGTACAGATTATATGTATATGCATTCAAAAACTGAAAATACAGTGCTGGCGTGCTGTTGAATGCACAGCTCCACTGCAAAACAAAGATAGATTCAATCTTGCAGTCTGAACTGATACATTGATAGATTCTTATATGGCAAGAGTCCTTGCCAAATACTTACGTTTTTCTGGTAACATATTTCTAATAAATGCTTGTTTGGCCATAAAAATGACCAAATACCGACATGACCATCATTTTCCCCCGATAATATTTCCAGTCATGCCATGTGTGTTTTCCATCAGCTGCTTAGAACACAACTAGTGATGCAGAAAGGTCTACAAGTGTTTGTAATTCCTTAAAAGTGTTTATTTTTTTGGCAGGTGGCCTCTTTGCATAAGTGTTCCTGTATATGTCTGTGAAGATATGTATGTATGTGTATGTACTAAAATGTTGATGTTAAAATGTTTCACAATCATCTTTTGTCCCATTGTCATCGGTTTCTTTAGCAACGGAACAAGAAAACTTGAGAAAATGTTCTCCTCGACATTAATATGTACGTTTCATTAAATCTTTTCTTAAACAAAATATGACAACATAAACAAATGCAATTCCACATTTAACAGTGTTATAGGCTGTTGTGAACTGGGTTATTTAATTCACCTTTGCTGGCAACAGAAAAGGAACGTTTACTGTGACAGCAAAACACTTTACTTGCATCGTTGAAAGCGCATTTTCAGTTGGGCATTTCTCCAGCTTAGCTAGCGAGCTAAATTGAGAAGCTCCTTGCTCTGAGAGGACTGCGGCGAACAGCAGCAAGCGTGTAAAGTTATTGTTGCGGCAGCCAGATACATTGCAAAGCGATTCGCAAAAAGACATTCTAGAATTGAAAGTATCAGATCAACTTTCAATGGCAAAGAAACAAATGAACCCCTGATAATAATGTGAAATGTTGCAAATCAGCATATTAGAGTGATTTCTGAAGGATCATGTGACACTAAAGACTGGAGTAATGGGTGCTGGGAATTCAGCCTAGTCGTCACAGGAATAAATTACATTTGAAAATGATTTAAAAATATACTAATTTATTTTAAACAACACTATTTCACAATATTACTGCCTGGCTATACTACCACTAGATGGTGCTGCTCTACAGTGTGTTTACAATTCGATAAAATGCAAAGAGAAAAAATGCATGGTTAGGGGGAAAAAAAACCTGTTCTGCTGTCTCAAGAGTTGACTTGAGTCGTTTGCTTGAAAAGTACACATATTGTTCCAAGTGACAAGCACTGTTCAGAAACAGTTTAAACATTTGAGATCTAGTTCATCTGAGAACTGGTTTTATAACAACAGTCTGGTAACAATGGGAAATAGTGTTCCGTTATATATTTTTACTATGTGTATAGTTCTTCTTCTTCTTCTTCTTCTTTAATATCTCACTATATCTCTCTCACATTCTGTCTCTCTCTCGCCCTCTGTACTGCTTGCATAGTTACAGCTGCACTGGTGATAGGGAGCTTGCATATGTGAAATATTAATAAGAAAATGGCTTATGCATTTTTAACTACTGTATGTGCCAGCCAGGCGAAGTCTCAGAGGAGTGCACATTCTCCTCCAGACCAGGTGTGGAGCTCCTGTGCGCCTAACCAGTTTGGAAACGTGTAACCTGGCCAAACTGCCTTCATCTTTGATGATGTTTTATCTTACATTCTGACTATTATATTAAGCCCTTACTCAATGCTTCACATCTTTCATGTGTGAGTTAAATACTAACTTTTCATCATGATTATAAATCTAAAATGTCTCCAAAGGAAGCTTACGAAATGATTTACCTCACTTGTAGGGGTTTTTCCAGAAATCTCAGCTAAGTAAAGCTACCCAAACAGGACGCTTCTATGCTCTGAGTAACCTTTTAGTATTCTCTCTTTTTCTCTCTCTCTGTTTCTAGGTCAGGGATTAGGCAGCGAGGCAGTAGTGAGCGTGTGCTCTGCACCGCTGTCCACTTCAATCTACCCAACCAGGGCTGATCTCACAAAATATAGATACAGAGAGAGAGAGAGAGTTGTTGGCGGTGATGGGGGTGTCAGAGGCTCACATGGGGAAAACAGAACGAGAGGGGAAAAATCTGAAAGAGAGGAAAATGCAACTAGCATAGCATGGGATACAGACATGTAGCTGGGTTGTGTAATGTTCAATCCTGTTTTGTTCCATAAACACACACACACACACACACTTACACTGTTCTCAAAATTCGAGGCACTACTGCACTGTGAAACCAGAAACAACATCAGACCTCAGACCTTCAAAGACAGAACTAATCCTGTTCTCACCCAAACCTGATTGTAATTCAGTCATTAAGCATTCAGTGTTGACTGGTTGAAGTTTACTGCTGATATATTGCTGTATGTTACTACAAGGACTGTAATGATATATTTAAGGGATAGTCCACCCAAAAATGAAAATTTGATGTTTATTTGCTTACCCCCAGGGCATCCAAGATGTAGGTGACTTTGTTTCCTCAGAAGAACACAAACGAAGATTTTTAACTTTAACCGTGGCAGTCTGGTAGTCATTTAATGGAAGTGGATGG
>JAUMHQ010000053.1:7680587-7700632 GCA_032361165.1 Enteromius paludinosus | reverse complement strand
CACCTACATCTTGGATGCCATGGGGGTAAGTAAATAAACATCAAATTTTCATTTTTGGGTGAACTATCCCTTTAACCGTTTCTTTGCCGCGCGCAAGTATGACAGTGGCCACAAGATGGAGACAAATACAAAAACAAACCACTGAAGGGAAACGCAGAAGTCAAATAAGGAAATGACGTGAGGGGTGCAGTATTTCTGCTTTGGGAAGCCAGGGGAGCTGGAATAGCGTTCATGGGACAGTTCTGCTACATTTGTTCAGTTGTGACATGACCGATAGGACGAAACGACAGCCAGCGAGAGCACGAAAGCCGAGGTATGTGAGTCTTCACTATCTGAATTACTGTTAGGACATGAAGAGGTCAGAGAGAGCCGGTGGAAGCGTGTCGTTTTCTTCTGCTCGTGTCAACACGTGTAACTTTTTGTCACCACTAAATATAGACGAAAGACAAGACTGCTTTAACTGCAGCGCAGTGGCAGGACCACATGTGAGATCTTTTTGCACGAGTAAGTAACGAGAATGAAGGTTAACATGCAGCTGGACCACAATAACTTTTTTTCAATAGCTACTTTAGTTATTACGTTGTACTTTCACATACTTCTTTTTTTTAATCTATCCAATTGTTGAGTGTTGGTATTTATATATACTGCAGGTCCTATATGTATTCATGCTTGCGTTTTCTTAGTAGACTACACGTTGTAATAACTTGGCAGTCCAAGCGGTCATTTGTCTGTCAGTGTGGTGTGAAGTGATGCTTCCTGACAGCTGAGCTCAGACAGCAGAGCTGCATTTGGATCCAGGTGTCTGAATGTGACATGTTTCGACACTTTAGGTTTCATTCCAGGCTAAATATTTAGCTAATCTTATTATCATTATACAACTCAAACCTCTGGCATAATAAATAGCCTAATTTGTTAAGTGAATGCATGACTAGTTCTACGTAACTGGTACTAAGAATTGTTGAGACGTGTCGTGCTAGATGAAGTTTGTGGTGCCCAAGGTTTTCCCACATACAACAACCACATTCACCTATGTCGTTGGGGGCATGAATGAATGATTCGATGTAGATATGATCTAAAACAGTCCATGTTGTGAAAAGCACTGTACGGAAACTTGACTAATGGCAGTTCATACAGGTAGCATTTTCAAAAGAATGCCACTGATTAATTTTCTGCATTTAGATGCTAATGCATTTTCATTGCACAGAAGCTTCATCTATAGAAACCTAAATACCATGGAAAGATACATGATTTATACAGACTTGTATTGCAGAACAGACAGCATAAATACATTTACACAGAACCTAGAATTCCAGTAAAAAATATTTAAAATGATTTTAAATATGAAGCAATGTATATAAAAAAATTTGCAACTTTGTCCATAATGCATGGACTTGTATAAATGCAGTATGATAAAACCTTATTATAAATGGCTTTTTCATTCATATCTGTGGCAAACCTGACTCGTTTTTATCTCTGTGGTCAGGATTTGCACAAAGATGGAAGACTATTTGATAGAAGACAAGACAACCTTTTACTCAAAGGCAGAACACTATTGGAAGGAAGTCCCGCCCACTGTGGATGGAATGCTGGGAGGTTATGGCAGCATTTCTAACATCGACATTAATGGCTCCAAAAAGTTTCTTCAGAAATTCCTCGGGGTGAGTAGTTCTAAATGAATTCTTTAATTCTTAAAAGTAAAATGAAGACATTTCATGCTAGAAAAGGTTATTTTTAAATAAATGCTGTTGTTCTTTTCTTCTAGGAATTTCTTAGAGTCTTTGTTTTCACAAAAATGTTATAGAGCACGTCTGTAGAATATAGGGAGATGAATTTCTAGTGATTATTGTCGATTTGATTACAAAGATCCTTCTGAAACTGGGCTGATCTAGACAACGACAACTCTGCATTCAATAATGAAATGCCTGAAAATTGAGTGTTTAATCTTCCCATTATTATATTACTGACACTCTATTCTCCAAATTTGATACTGTTCAGTGTTTTGACACAAAATGTATTGTTAAAGGGTGATTGATTAATTGATTGATATTGAAACAGAAAAAAGTATAAATAAATAGTTTATAAATGAATGCAGCTTTGGTGAAGATCGGAGACTTCTTTCAAAGTTTACTATTCTGAATCCTAGTTCACTGTCATGTCTTATAAACGGATTATTTGAAAGAAATATTATGAAACGGACTGTAACCTTTCCCACAGTTACTCAATTTTCACCTAACCAAAGACGAAAGTTCACGAGAGCACACAATCACTTGGTTTCCTGTTTTACTCTAAGGAAGGCCAGGGTAAAACTGGGACAGGCTGTGCTCTAGACTGCGGTGCAGGAATCGGCCGGATCACCAAGCGCCTTCTCCTGCCCCTCTTTCGTACAGTGGACCTAGTGGATGTGACACAGGAGTTTCTGGATAAAGCTCGTTCCTACCTGGGTGAGGAGGCCAAGCGAGTGGAGAACTACTTCTGCTGTGGCTTACAAGACTTTCAGCCCCAGCCAGAACGCTACGATGTCATATGGATCCAGTGGGTGATCGGTAAGGCATACAATTCACTTCCTACACTACATTATCTATGAACAGAAATGGTGAAAATTACCAAACGTGTCTTCTATTATATTTTGAAAAAACGAATCCCTCCTTTAGGCCACTTGACTGATGACCACCTGGTGGAATTTCTGAGACGTTGCCGGAGCGGTCTGCGTCCAAATGGCCTGATTGTGGTCAAGGATAATGTTGCGTTTGAAGGTGTAATACCTGATGATGTTGACAGCAGCGTGTGTCGGGACCTGAATTTATTGCGTCGCATAGTAGCCCAGGCCGGACTCAACATCATCTGTGAGGAGCAGCAGCAGAACTTTCCGGAGGAAATCTATCAGGTCCACGCTCTAGCTTTAAGATAGCTGTCAGCAATGAACGAAGAGGTTTTATGTGTTTGTTCGGAAGCCAATAATGTGAGAAGTTTGGATCAATGTTAGCTACACAAGAAGCTACGTGGTGCTGCCAATGTGATCACGGTTTTTTAAAAAAAGGCACAAGACTTGAAGGTGATACTGGGTGTTAAGCAGGGGAGTTTTCCTTGATCTCTACCGTTTAATATAAACAGCTAGGGTTCATCGTTATGAATCTCAATGCAAAAGTGGTGAATGGTAGCTTTTCAGATATCCAAACAGTTACACACTCCAGGTTATCCTCAGTTTGAAATGTGGAAGGTAAAAATGTCAACCAAGCACACTGCTTTGTTTTTAGCAATAGGTGTGCTGAAGACTTGAAGGGATAGTTGACTCAAAGAATGGAAATGGTCATGTTTTCATTTTGGGGTGGACTTTTCTATTTAAGACGGTTTAATCAACATGTGTCTATGGCACTGAATGATGTGTGCAAAACATTTTAATAACTTAATGACAATTTGAGTCTATACTAATTAATGTTACATGTGCGAGTTTACAGCTGTTGACAGAAATCTGAACCAAATGCTGCATTTTGCCTTGAATAAACTAATATTTTGGTGCAGTGTTTGTATGACGGTGTTATCGTGTGTAACAGTGGCTCTTAGCATTTTTGACTCAAAGGCCCCTCACTGTCCAACACAATATTCATGTCCCCTGGATATGATTTATATCTAAGATAATTATGATGTGTCTGCTGTAATCATGACAAGGCTTTTTGCTTTCAAAATTTTACTAATTTATTGATATGTAATAAATTCATAACTACGGTTTTAGAAAAACAACAGAGGAAAAATCAAAATATGACTTCAGCTTAAACGATAATTAAAATACTTTTAAGTCATCCCTTGACAGTCTGTGGAGGTCCTTTGACTGTGAACCACCAATGTAGAATATACAAGCGCGAGATGGATATTTTCAATATTTTTATTCATTTACAACTTTGGGTTCAGCTCTTTTATTATCACTTTATCCTTCAGTCTTCTACAACAAATCAGGAAGCAGTAACTGCCTGTCATGATCTGGTTTGTGTGTGTTTAATTTCAGTTGCACATACAAGGCATTGGGGAACAACTTAGGAGAAGTGGTTGGATCACGACTTTAAAGGCCCATTCTCAGATATAGTGCTAAAAATCAGTCCACACCACAACTATAACGATAAAGGCAAAATTAACTATATACTGTATATCACTAACAAAAAAATAAATAAAAATTCCAGCTGATGAAATATAAAAAGACTGCTATCCAATCAGAATCAATCTTGCTGTAACAAGCTTGAGAATTTAAAGCAGCAGACGAGCATACGTTATACTGTCCTCTGTTGTTGATGCTAATATAGTTATATTTAAGGTTATGGTTTTGTAAGTGTGAACAGACCTGAACACCATTTAATCTCAGTCTAAACTCATTTTTGCACATGAAGCTGTTGGTTATAAAGGCTATGCGTTTAATTTAGAGATCAGGACCAGGTTTCACTTTGAAAGCGTTTGGCTTTCTCCATGGCATCCAGCATCTCCTGGGCCTGGTTTTCAGACATGCCACCCTCTTTCTGGAATGCTTCTTTCAGTGCGTCGCACACACTTGAAGGCATCTGCTTGGCATTCCTGGGTAAAAAAGGGAAGGGTAACTAATTTTTGTAGTGCTCCACATATATGCACTTTTCTCTTTAACCAAACATGCATAAGTGTTTGACACTCCCTAAAAATTTTAATGTTTTGAAGTGTTGAATGCTTAAACTTGGATGTTAAAAAGACTTACCCAGCTATGTAAAAGAATGCATTCTTCTTTGCTATCAGTTCCCATAAAAGTTTGCTTTGTTCCTTCACACGATGCTGAACATAGATTTTTTCATCCTGTAAAAGAATCATACTAAAATTGACTTAACTTATAGAAATAAAATTTCCAGGAAAGTGTTATTGGGACCTCCCTAGCACTTTGGTTTTTTTATATTTTTTATTTTGAATATGTGGCTTACTGGACAAACCAATGCAGTATTCTTAAAATGGTCTGACCTGATCCCTGGAGAAGGCTGTGACAAGTATCATCTGGCTCGCTTGCACCTTCTCCTCCCATTCGGATTGACAGTAGAAGTCTTTTGATTCAGACCGACAGCCAAAGAATAGCACATTCGCTGAAACAGGAGACGAGACTTCGGTTGTATTATGAATGCTACTCTGTAACTTAGCGACATCATTATGTGCTATGACACACATTCAGTCGCTACTTATCAAACTCTTTATTATATTATAAAAGGTATCCAACAAACTCACCCATCTTCCCCTGAGCAGCCCTCTCCTGTATGGCAGATCTGAAGGGAGCCACACCAGTCCCTGGTCCCACCATTATAACAGGGGTGTTTGCGTCCTGAGGGAAACTCAAACTTCCCTTCTTTACCCAGACCGGTACGTAACTATCTCCTAATTAACATTTAGGACACAAGATAAAGATGAAACATATTAAAGATTTGTACAGATTTCATATTTTATTTGTCGGGAGTACATTACTGTTTTTTTTTTTTTTTTTTTACTTTTTTTCGGTTTGATCACACCAACCTTTAGAAGGGTCCAGAGATGCCAGCCAGGAAGAGCAGAGGCCTTTGCGTGGCTTAAAAAGCATGCTTTTATATTGCACCACAGCAACCAAAATCTGGATGCGGTTAGGGTGTTGCTGTGGGGGAAAAAATAAAATCAGAAACTTTGAAATTTATGAAAAAAAAATTATGTAAAATAAATTTTTAAAATATACTATATTCTTACGAAAAATGTAATCCATTAATCCATTTCAGTGTCACATGACCCATGAAAACATCATTCTGATATATTGATTTGATGCTTAAGAAAGATTTATTAATTTTTTTTTTTAAATAGGAAGTTTAAATAATTTCTTTGAAACATTAAAAAATATCTTGACTTTTGATCAATTTAATGCATTCTTGCTACATAAAAATATGACTTGAAAAAAATTTAAAAATCTTACTAACGAAAAACATGAATTGCAGCCAGTATAAATGTTTAACAAATATACTTGTATAAATAAATGCATTAAAAGTATATTTACCAAGAGAGAAGAGGCAATTGAGAAGGAGCGAGGCTGAATTTCTGGAAAAAGATCCAACAAGTAGTCTATGCTTAACTCGGCTGTGGTATGAGGGAAGTCTGCCAGTACCTGAGTTAACATTAGAAAGGAATTACATCACTTTTTTTAATAATTACACATAATAACCTTAAACATTTTGTAGAAACACAGCTTTCATATTCTAGATGACAACAGAATTCAGTGTATGAAATTAATCTACAGACATCTCAAAACAACAAAAAAAGTTGTATTATTTCACATCAACCGTCAAGCACTCTCTGACCTCCAGGGCTGTTCGACGGGGTCGATTGCAGTAGGAGTGAAGAGCGTCTTGACCCTGAGCAGAACTAAACTCTAAAAGTTTATCACGCTCCACCTCATTAGTGGCAAAGGTGGCCAACACTTCAAAGAAGGAACGGCGTGGAACAGCAGAAACGTCCAGGAACTGTTCCACCAGAAAGCGAACGGAGCAGGGCTGAGGAAGACGTGCAGGGACTGCTGCTACAGGAAGGACAGGAACACAATTTTGACGTGTGGGTTTGGAACAACATGACAGATTGTTCATTTTTGTAGGGTGTCAAGTCTCACCTGTGCTGCTGTCAGTGGGTGTTAGTGTAAAGTGGCTCTCCAGGTTAAGTTTCAGTAGTTGGCAGAACTGCTCCACATCCTCTGCAGCGTTACAGGGTCTCATCATTACAATATCTCCTGCACTGAACCTGTCAGAGACAGACAAGACCATTTCATACCATTTTGTGAAGACATTCAGTCTTATGATTTGATTTGTAATATTTTGTATATGCTCACTGTATGTTGGAGCCAGTGATGTCAAATTCAATATGCCTGACATCCTGGAAGTGTGAAGGATGAGTCACTCTCTGATTGAACACAACTCGAGCCGGAAAAGGCTGCAGTGGGGTGGGAGGGGCCTTATTATCAAGGGTCTGGAGAGGCTCAGTCCGCTTGTCTGGGACTTGATCTACAAATTGGAAAACGTATCGCGGTGGAAGTCTGAAAAAAGATTATGCATAAATATATTAAGTATCTATTTGAAATATTTAAATTTAATAAAACATTATTTTTAGTTTAGCTGACTTTTCTTCTTCACGGAGAGGAGCGAGGCCAGCTTGAGGAGGGTAGAGAGACAGGGTTTTCTGCCAGAACGAAATCAACCAGAGGTCAGTCACACCATCTGGCCTGTGGAGTAATAATAAGATCCATAGATATAACAGCTGTACACAAAACATGTATTCATTACAAATACAGTGGGTACGGAAAGTATTCAGACCCCTTTAAATTTTTCACTCTTTGTTATATTGCAGCCATTTGCTAAAATCATTTAAGTTTATTGGGGTTTTTTTCTCATTAATGTACACACAGCACCCCTGAGCATTCTGGAGAAGGTTTTCGTCCAGGATATCCCTATACTTGGCCGCATTCATCTTTCCCTCGTTTGCAACTTGTCATCGTTTCCCTGCAGCTGAAAAACACCCCCACAGTATGATGCCACCACCATGCTTCACTGTTGGGACTGTATTGGACAGGTGATGAGCAGTGCCTGGTTTTCTCCACACATACCCCTTAGAATTAAGGCCAAAAAGTTCTATCTTGGTCTCATCAGACCAGAGAATTTTCTCAGAAAATGGCTTCCTTCGGGCCACTCTGATATAAAGCCCCGATTGGTGGAGGGCTGCAGCGATGGTTGACTTTCTACAACTTTCTTCCATCTCCTGACTGCAACTCTGGAGCTCAGCCACAGTGATCTTTGGGCTCTTCTCCCCCGATAGCTCAGTTTGGCCAGACGGCCAGCTCTAGGAAGGGTTCTGGTCGTCCCAAACGTCTTCCATTTAAGGATTATGGAGGCTACTGTGCTCTTAGGAACCTTAAGTGCAGCAGAATTATTTTTGTAACCTTGGCCAGATCTGTGCCTTGCCACAATTCTGTCTCTGAACTCTTCAGGCAGTTCCTTTCACCTCATGATTCTCATCTGCTCTGTCATGCTTTGTGAGCTGTAAGGTCTTATATAGACGGGTAAGTTTCTTTCCTAATCAAGTCCAATCAGTATAATCAAACACAGCTGGACTCAAATTAAGGTTTAGAACCATCTCAAGGGTGATCAGAAGAAATGGACAGCACCTGAGTTAAATATACAGTAAGGGTCTGAATCACTTAGGACCATATTTGTGATATTTTAGTTTTTCTTTATTAATGAATCTGCAAAAATGTCAACAATTCTGTGTTTTTCTGTCAATATGGGGTGCTGTGTGTACATTAATGAGGAAAAAAAAGAACTTAAAATGATTTTAGCAAATGACTGCAATATAACAAAGAGTGACAAATTTAAGGGGGTCTGAATACTTTCCGTACCCACTGTGTGTATACATATATAATGTGTGTGTGTGAGCTATGATACTTTTTTTCCAGGATTCTTTGATAAATAAAAGTTAAAAAGATTATTCACAATAGAAATTTTGTGTTACAATGTACTCTACTATTCATAAGTTTGGAGTCAGTTCATTCGTTATCCCTTTGTTTTAAGACATTCGTTCAGCAAAGGTAAATTAAAGGATTATTCATCAAAGATTTAAAGAGAAAGTATCGCAGGTTCCAAAAAAATATTAAGCAGCACAAAAGTTGCAACACTGATATTAAATCAGCACAGTGATTTCTGTTGAAACGTGACACTAAAGACTAGAGTTATGGGTGCTGAAAAGTATGTATGTGTGTGTGTTTGTATATACAGTGGGGGAAAAAGTATTTAGTCAGCCACCAA
This sequence comes from Enteromius paludinosus, assembly GCA_032361165.1. Lineage (NCBI taxonomy): Eukaryota > Metazoa > Chordata > Actinopteri > Cypriniformes > Cyprinidae > Enteromius > Enteromius paludinosus. The sequence continues at coordinate 7,691,834 of JAUMHQ010000053.1, read as the reverse complement.
TTATGCAAGTTCTCCTATTTAAAAGGATCAGAGAGGTCTGTAATTTTCATCATAGGTATACCTCAACTATGAGAGACAAAATGAGGAAAAATAAGTATTTGGTCAATAACAAAATTTCATCTCAATACTTTGTTATATACTCTTTGTTGGCAATGATAGAGGTCAAACGTTTTCTGTAAGTCTTCACAAGGTTTTCACACAATGTTGCAGGTATTTTGGCCCATGCAGATCTCCTCTAGAGCAGGAATGTTTTGGGGCCGTCGCTGGACAACACAGACTTTCAACTCCCTATTCAACTTCCCTTTCCCTTTGCAGAAAAACAGCCCAAAAGCATGATGTTTCCACCCCCATGCTTCACAGTAGGTATGGTGTTCTTTTGATGCAACTCAGCATTCTTTCTCCTCCAAACACAACAAGTTGAGTTTTTACCAAAAGGGTTTTTTTGGTTTCATCTGACATTCTCCCAGTCCTCTTCTGGATCATCCAGATGCTCTCTAGCAAACTTCAGACGGGCCTGGACATGTACTGGCTTAAGCAGGAGGATTTGCAGGATTTGAGTCCCTGGCGACGCAGTGTGTTACTGATGGTAGCCTTTGTTAGTTTGGTCCCAGCTCTCTGCAGGTCGTTCACTAGGTCCCCCCGTGTGGATCTGGGATTTTTGCTCACAGTTCTTGTGATCATTTTGACCCCACGGGGTGAGATCTTGCGTGGATCGAGGGAGATTATCAGTGGTCTTATATGTCTTCCATTTTCTAATAATTGCTCCCACAGTTGATTTATTCACAGCAAGCTGCTTATCTATTGCAGATTCAGTCTTCCCAGCCTGGTGCAGGTCTACAATTTTGTTTCTGGTGTCCTTTGACAGCTCTTTGGTATTGGCTGTAGTGGAGTTTTGAGTATGACTGAGGTTGTGGACAGATGTCTTTTAAACAGATAATGACTTCAAACAGATGCCATTAATACAGGTAACGAGTGGAGGACAGAGAAGCCTACAGGTCTGTTACAGGTCTGTGAGAGCCAGAAATCTTGCTTGTTTGTAGGTGACAGAATACCTATTTTACAGAGGAATTTACCCATTGATTCTTTGAAATTCCTGCAATGTGATTTTCTGGATTTTCTTCCTCTATTTGTCTCTCATAGTTGAGGTATACCTATGATGAAAATTACAGACCTCTCTCATCTTTTCAAGTGGGAGAATTTGCACAATTGTGTGTGTGTGTGTGTGTGTGTGTGTATAAAAGCATTTTCCCCAAAATTAACACTTCACTTGTTTATTAGTGTTAACTGTGGGAACCTTCTGATTGTGGTTGCTATCCTCTTAAAATGGTTAACTATGACAAACCTTACTTCTGCATCTTTTGAATTACAAGAGAAAAATAAAAATAGACTTTTGGTTTTTGGTCAGTATGTAATGGGAATCTCAGCTCACCCCAGATCATGCTGATCATCAGCCAGTCCAACAGGCAGCAGCATATTAGCACCAAGCTGAAGCAAACGCTTATGGAGCTTCTTGGCTACAAAGTTAAACCTGGAAAGTGGCCCAAAACAGTCTCAATGTTGTGTAACATGAAAACACCAGTCACCCCAGTCCTAAAAGATTATTTACCCTTTAAAATTTATTGAAATGTAAAAATTAAAGAAACAACCGCAGCAATACATCAGGAAAATGAAATGTTTGGAAGCAGAATATTACTTACTTACTTAGGATATGAGGAGTCTCCAAGGCCCAGCACAGCACAGTCAAGACGACAAAGAGAATCAGCAGGCAAAGACTTCCTGAACAAGAACCTCCAGAATTTCTGTATGAAGTAAAAACATAAAGTTTGAATATGCTGAATGCGTAAAATGTTGATGTAATATAAAAGTTTAGTGACTAAATTCTATTTATAGTCTAACCTTCATATTGTCTGGAGGATCCCCCTGTCCTGTGGTGGCACAGACAAACACTACCAGAGACTCTGAGATCAGGTTAGCCTAACGAGGAGACATATTAAAGGGATGAAATAGGAGAGCTCTCAAAAATATCTTAATTTGTGTTTCAAATATTAACGAAGGTTTTGCGGGTAAGACAGAGTTTTCATTTTAGGGTGAACTATCCCTTCAAGATAGAGCAAAAGAGCTTGTGAGTTAGAGCATGATCATTAACTCAGTGCATATCTTAGCATGTGTGTGTGTATGGCTGCAAGCTGTGTAAGAAACATGCACTGACCACATTGTAACTGTCCAGAGCTTCCACTCGGACTCCCATCCGCCTCCTCTGCGCCTGGCGGCCGATCCGCTCTGCTGTGTCCTGCGCTGTTCCCGTTTGACTCCCGTACAGAACCAGCAGAGCGTGGGCACTCATTTTGTCACTGGATGCAGACAACTATATCAATGGTTATTTGTAGAGCCTACGGATGTAAAGGCATGTCAGTGACAGCTCGAAGTCGCCCACCGTCTACGTGACAATTCTCATGCAATACCCTGCATCTTTTGTGATCTACGATAAAGAAAATATTCCATCGTGCAAGACTGAGTGGCTTACCTAAAGATATAAGCACTTTAAGTGATAACCTCACTATCGTCAGCACATGTACCGACAGTAGAAATGAATGTAAAACTTGTTCACCGGTACATCAGCATGTTGTCATGGAGCGCTTTACGGCAGAGCTCATTTGCCGTTCGATTCAACTTCATTTTACGACAGTTGGTGCAATTCATTCACGACACTGTAACCTAAACTAAAAAGTAGAGTTAAAAAAATAAATACCCCCAAAAACTAAAAAAAAACAGTAGAGTGAGACTTCGGTAAACTTGCCTAAAATTGTATTTTATATGTAATATAAGTTTATTCTTTATTTCACAAACATTTAGCATAGAGACTTTCATTGTAGTTCTTCTTCCAAAACAATAGAAATACCTTAATGTAAGATTACTCAAGAGAATTATGACTGTATCTTTTTATCAATTCTTTATATTGTAGAAAGTGTAATATTATCTTTTCTGATATATCACACACTCATAATCAACGCACACATATTCAGAAAAAGGGCTGTTTAGGAGAACTGTTATTTGTAGTAAAAACGTAGTTTTTGTTAAACATTTTTGTTATTATTTCACAACACTCAATCGTCCATTAGAGGTCGTCGTTCATTAAATATGTGAACCGGAAATAATAGTATGATTGACCTGTTCTTATTTTTAAAGCGGTTTTAAAAATGGCGACCGGGAAGAGGTCTATGTTTACAGTTATTAATGCGATTATAACTGTTCTTATCATAGAAAGTCAATGTCGACTCCATCACCTCGTACTTAAGGTATGTGTGTGCTATAGGATATTCGTATACTGTATTGTCGTCACTGTTGTTTAATGAAATGGATGTCGTCCTATGATTCATCAGTCATTACCGTGTTGTTGTTATAATGCAAGTGCCATTAAACCGATAAATATTTAAACGCACCTCAGCGTCTAAATGCTGGTGCGCCACTAAACAGACTTGTTCTGTCTCAGGACGACATCCGTCAGCGGGTCCATCTGAACACATTCGGCTTTTATAAAGATGGTTATGTGAGTATACGCATGAACAGCCTCAGCTTCAGTGATGGGAAGACGGACAACATTGACAGCTCCACGGTCAGTCTCTCCCCTGTCTGTTAAATGATCGGCTTTGTGATTCAGTAATATGATGGAATAAATCAATATAAAAATGTCGTTTTTATCTCGCCTTATACGAGACTGTTTCTCGTTGTCTTGAAATTAAAGCAAACGTGTTTCACCCGCTGTACGCATATCAGGAGAAACTGTGTTTCTTTATGAAAAATTTTCTGATTGTGTTTTAATGAATGTATTATTTTGTATTTATTTATTTATGCAGATTGGTTTTAGTCTGGATCGTGCAAGCAATAATGGTTTCTCCACATATCTGGTCAGTATTTGCCTTTTAATGCCCATCTGAATCTTATTGTGTGCTTTTGCATTTGATATCAGTTTTGTGTACTAAATGTGTTGTCTGGATTATTGCTAGTTTAAGCATAGTTTAGTTTTGTCGTAAATTAACCACTGTAACTTGGAAATCTTGTAATTTAAGGATTCAATAGCAATACATCACGATTCGTACAGTATCATTTGTGACTCTGGACCACGAAACCAGTCATAAGTAGCACTGATGCATGTGTAGCAGTACATTGTATGGGTCACAATGATTGATATTCAGTTTATGTCAAAAAATTATAAAGATATTAATTAAAGATCATGTCATGTTTCTAAGAACTTCATTTGCAGTTTACTTTAAAGGTGAATTTACATATTAACGATATTTCGATATTAAAGCTAACATTACATTGGCATGCACTGTATGGTCTTTCAGTCAAACTGAGTCCAATAACAGATGACCTCTCTTATGAATACGCAGGACGAGGGTCTGGACTACTGTCCTCTTAAAAAGGTTCCAAGTAGTAATTTTGCAGGGGTGCTTCTCTTGCTGGACTTCAAAAATAACTTGTAGGTTTTACTATTTTTAAACCTTTTTTTTTTTTTTTTTTTTTCTCGCAATTTCTCACAATAAACAAAATAAATAATAGAATTATTATTGGGTTTAATGAATGTTCTGTCATGATTTGCAATATCCTCAGAGTGAGAAAGAAGACTTCAGCAGAGGCTGGTGTGTTTCCCAAAATCATACCCTTGGTGCCCAAAAAAGTTGTGGAACAACAAGCTGAAAGAGGTCAAGATCTCCAAGACAAGGGGCCAGATGATGGGTCTCAGTCTAAAAGTAAGTATTTGTTATCTTGAACTTCACATCACATCATGGCATACGTCAGCATTTCCCAATGCCAAATGGGGCATCTATACACATCAGTGGTGAAGATGCTGTTCAGCGCAAATCAATAAATAAACCTAATCAGATTTCCCTTCTAAGGGAGTAGGGAGCAAAGAACACTGTGTCGGGATCATATTAATCGAAACAGACTGCATTTCTAACAAGCTGGTTATCTGAATGAGTTGTGTTAACTTATCAAACAATAGTTTATAAATGTTTTCATCCCATTTGTGTTGTTAATGAAAGCCTTTTAATTCGTGCAATTGTAATATTGGCTTTGCATTCCTGTTTTGCATCCGTCTACTTTTTAATGAGATTTTGTTTTTCTATGAATTTGTAGCAGGTTCTAAATCCAAGCGAGATGTTGAGGTGAGATCTGTTTGTAATTATGACTGTGTTCAGAATAAAAAACAATTATCTTAATGTCTCAATTCTGCCTTAACTGACTTTAATGTTATTACTCCCCCAGAACAAGACAGAAGATACCTATCCTCTTCAGAAAGAAGGCAAATTATACTCATTTAAGGTGGGGCATGAAGTAGTTTTGGTGAGAGCTCTGGGGGCTCTGAAGTGACTGAAATAATACCTTTCTGTATCTGCCCAGTTGTGAACTCCTCTGACCGACCTGTTCTTGTTTTAGTTTTACTTCAATGTCACAACGGATGAACAGCAAGGCCTTTATAACTTTTATTTCTACAACTGCTACTCTATGCCATTAAAACCGGGCAGCACTTTGTCAGGCATGCTGCCTTTCAGCATCGATGTGAGTGTTTCTCTGAGTTCTAAAATGCGATGTTCTTAAATGTAATGAAATATGAGTCTGTACTCAAGCGGTAAATATGATTTCAGATCAACATCGAGGAAAAGAATCCAGACAGCTTTCTCTCTGCGGGAGAAATTCCTTTACCAAAGCTTTACATCTGCATGTCCATGTTCTTCTTTCTCATCGGCACGCTCTGGGTTCATGTTTTGCGTACACATAGGTAGGTCCTGGGGTATGTTCTTCGTATGTCGATAACTCAGTTAGCTGGAATTGATTGTTTGTCCTGATCTTGGATTGTTACATTCATCTCGTCTTGCTGTCATAGCAACAGGTCCGTAAGCTTAAACCTACTCGGGAGATTTAGGATTTAGGCTGCGCTCCTGGCGGTTTATGATTGGTTGAAATGGCGAGGTTGCATCTGATTGGTTAATCAGAGCTTTATTTACAATTTCTAATGGTTTCCTACGTGTTACAAGAAATGGCCAGTAGAGAGCAGCAAAGTCTCATACTGTCTCCTGTAAAATTAGAGAAGCAGATGTTGTGATTACTGTGTACTTTATTAATTTTAGTTTTTTTTACAGCTCTGATGTTTACAAAATTCATTGGCTGATGGCTGCTCTTCCATTTACAAAGTCGCTTTCTCTTATTTTCCATGCGGTGAGTGTTTACTTCTTGTGAATGTTAAATGCTTATATTTTACATAAATGTTTTCACATTTCTAGAATATTATTTTTAGCCAAATCATACACCATAAAATAGCAAACAATGTTGGTTTGTTGGAAATAGAATTTGAAATGCAGTTCAATTTTACTCCATGAACCAAACAAAACCCAAGGTACCCAAGGTAAAATGCAGTATTTTATTGCCTTTGTTTTAACAGTTATATTCCTATTTTACAGATTGACTACTACTACATTTCCAATCAGGGCTTTCCTATTGAAGGCTGGGCTGTGGTCTATTACATTACTCACTTGTAAGTTCACCAATATTAAGTTTGTGTGTGTGTGAGAGAGAGACTGGATAAGACAGGAATAAGGTGAAGCACTGCCGTATAAAACACAACAGAGCAGATTTTAAAATACTAGGCATCATATACTTGCTGACCTTTAACAATGGTTACAGGGTAAAACATTGGACCTTATACACAACCGACCAGAGTTCAAACACTACAACACACTTGTCAGCTTTTTTAATATCATTTGAATAAATTCATTGCCTGAAGCTGAACAATTCAGAGTCTGTGCCTGTGCATTACACAGTTTTTTGTGAAAGCAATCATTTCTGATTTCTCAAAATCTACGCGTTTGCTTTGACTTTTAGCAAGTAGTGGTGATTCATTGAGACTGCAAACTGGGTCAAAATTTGGACAAAGTTTACATAGTGCAGTGATTCTCCAATCCTAGCGACACCACACTCTGTGTTTTTTGCATGTCTCTCTTATTCAACACACCTGATTCAGATAACAAGCTAGTTAGAGGAGAGCTCCATGCTGGAACTATGCACAGTGTTTATTGCTCCCTACTCCCTGAGCATGGGAAGTCGTTTGAAGTTCACTTCACTTCAGAACATTAAATCATGGATTTGTGCTATGCTACGGCCTGCAGCGTCTTCACACACAGATGAAACTTACTAGAAAAGTGTAAAGTGTGACATAAGCGCACCTCTTTAAATAAATGCAATTTAAATTCACGTCTCACACACTTTAAATGTCCTTTGAATGGAACATTTACACTCCCTTCAAACTAAATATTCTGTGAGCGGGGGGCCAAAGACTGAAAATGATAACCATTGATGTGTTCCAGACTTATTTATTTTATTTATTATTTTTAAGTTCCTAAGGTTAGCTTGGTTGATTTGGTGGGAAGTGAACTTGTTTTTTGGATTAAAACCACTGTCATGATTTCTCTACCAGTAATTCAGGAATCTGTTTGTTGTTTAATTTTTCTGAATTTATGCAGACTGAAGGGGGCACTGTTGTTCATCACTATAGCATTAATAGGAACTGGCTGGGCCTTTGTCAAGCATATCCTCTCCGATAAAGACAAAAAGATCTTCATGATCGTCATTCCCCTGCAGGTATTTCTTTTTATTTTGTTTCTTTTTTTCTTTCTTTTTTTAAAGAGTAGATTGCTTTTTTATGCTAAAAAGTTAGTACTGTTCTACTATGATAACTACAGTTATGAATATAACACAACCTCATTGGCCTTGTGATAATAGGTTCTGGCCAATGTGGCATACATCATTATTGAGTCCACAGAGGAGGGCTCCAGTGAGTATGGCCTGTGGATGGAGATCCTTTTTCTGGTAGATCTGCTGTGCTGTGGGGCTATTCTGTTTCCAGTGGTCTGGTGAGTCCTCTGTGTCTTTGTCCTTTTGGCCAAGATTTAATTTCTATACCATAAATTATGTCATTTGACTAACAGAGTAAACTGTAGGCTGTTTTGGGTTTTATCTTTAGTAGTGTAAGTCTAAAATAAGTTGTTTTTGTTTGAAAGGTCCATAAGACACTTACAAGAGGCATCAGCAACAGATGGGAAAGGTATGTTGAACATTATCAGAGCCCTTTCTGGTCAACAGTTCAGCTGGAGATAAAACTTGGTCATCACATGAAACATTTTCAATGGCCTTTTTTATTACCAGCTGTAAAAGATGTCAGTCATGTGTCACAATGTTTAAGGCCGTTTAAATGAAATATTACGGAAAGTACATATTTTTAATCTTTCCAAATGCTTTGCTTGGTTTGTGTGAGCTGTGCTCCTTCACATGTGGCTGTTCTCTACATGTTATTCAAAAGACTTTGCAGCATGAAATTGAATTGTGCTGTCTGCCAGAATACAACAGTTCTAGATATGCTGCTCTAGACACAGTAAACAGTGAATGCTGCTACGTAAATCCAAAAGAGCTGTAAAAAAATAAAAAGATTTTAATAATAACAATTTTTCACATATTACTGTCTTAACTGTATTTTGGGAAAAAAATAAATGTAGCCTTAGTGAGAGTAAGAAACTACTACTTCTAGTCAAGTTCTAGTTTGTAAACTTCTAGTTTGTTGTTTTGATGCCATAAGTCAGATGAACTGATTCTAATCTGAAAACACTGATTGATCTAGTTGTCATTATAAACACTGACCACAGTGATTGGCCAGAGAGTAGTTTTTCCATTCCTTTGAGCATATGGTGCCTACGTCATTGCCACGTCTTTGCATCTGCAAACATTTGTTACTAAAATGAAACAACGCACAGTATTTCTCTGTGGTTGTGGTTTGATAGTTTGAGTGGAAAAATGAATCCTGCTTGAGATGCTGTCTTTGGCATGCGCTCTGCCACTGTGCACTGTTGCCCATTGTGACAGCAGATGCCAGGCAGCTTGCAAATGTCATAGCTCAGAGAAACCAGCCTGGGTTATGACTTTATCCAACCCACAAATCCAGGGAATGGGTAGACAGATTCAACCTTGCAGCAAGGGATCTCTGCATATTCCATCATCTGGGAAGAAATTCAAAGACCTTTTTACTTAAATGTAAATCCCTGCATGATATAATTCCAGTTGAGCTGAAATCGTTTTTATTTTAGTGTGCTTTATTTGGCATAGTTATTTTAAAATAATGTTGCAAAGCATCAGAAAAAGGTGTTGGTAATAGTAATGGAATTATTGTTTGACCATTATTTTGTATCATCTTACATTTCCGTGTTTATACTACCATTTAAAAGTTTGGGGTCATTAAGTTATTTTCAATTGTAACAATTTCATATTACTATAGTTTTTACTATATACACTTTTTTTTTCTCGAACTGTCCTTGGATACCTTTTATATATACAATATAAATTGAATCTGATATACTTTTAATCTGTTTGTATTTTTGCCAGAAACGCATCGGAAGTACTTGTGCATCTGCTTTTTTTATTATTATTATTATTATTATTATTATTATTATGCATTAACCTCCATTCAAATATACAGAGGTCTTGCACAAAAAGCCCTTAAAATCCTGCTAAGAAAAAAATACACTTAACGATGGGAGAAATCAAGGTTTTGATGACAACTCCCTGCTGTGCCTTATGCTTCCTAAATAGTGATGTTTGCTGAATGAGGCCGTTTAAAGTTGGTAGCCTGAAATTAATGCGTGTTGTCTTTTTCTTTTAATATCTTTGATGTGATCTCTGAGGATGTCTTTTTTCAAGCTCACATGCTTACAGTAACTTTTTCCCACCAATACTAGATTGCATGAACAAGAGCAGGTGTGTGGGTGGGTGGGAGATCAGCACTCAGAATGAAGCAGGTTATTCCCTTAGCCCCACTGTTTGTGCCCCAATTCTTGCCACTGCAGAAAATGAACTCTTGTAAGTTACAAAAGTGGAAATAAATTTAGGCACACTATATGATACATGGACCGCAGCACCATTATATGTTGCCTTGGTGTTTTATGACTTCATATAATCCTATACTGAAGAGAAAATATTCTCTCCAGGCAATCACCATCCTTTTTTCCCTCTCAAGTAATCATTGTTTCATCGCTGCCTATCACATTTTTTCCCTGCTTTCATCTTCTGCCTGTCCCTCGCAGGGCACAAAGATATACTCTTTGATTGCCTTTTTGATTTTAACAATTTTCACAGCAGGAGCGAGAAGCATAGTAATTGAAGCGTGAAAGGTAAAAGAACAGCTCCTCACCTCTCTCGCTCTGTTTTAATCGTAATGTTTGGCTTCTCTTTCCCTTTGTAGCTGCCATCAATCTGGCTCAACTGAAACTTTTTAGGCACTATTATGTGATGGTATGTATACCCTTCACTGTCTCGCTCTCATCCCCACTTATATTCACACACAGGGATTTTATTTTTGTTTTTTTAAACGGACACATGCCTGGTGCTCAGTTCTGCCTGTCAACGCATGAAAATTATTAGACTTTTTGGTTTGCATTGACTAAACAGATGCATTTATTTATGAAGGCTTCTACACTTTTGTATTGCAATAATATTGCTTATTTCACAGTGATAACTTAAAATTAATTTCTTCTTGATTTGCCATTAACTGTGCCTCCTGCTTTGTCCAGTGTAATCCAAAGTCTGAAACCACTAACCACTGGCCTTTTTCCAATTTAATAGCAGTCTTTCTATTCATTTAACAAATGGAAAATATATTATTTAGAGGTATTATGAGGTCCTTTGTTCAATGGAATCAAGACCATGGGGAGTTCACTTTATCAATGTCACATTTAATTATTTCATTATTGACCTAACTAGTCCGAAACCTTAGATAAATTTCTTCTTTATTTTGTTGCAACTTTGTTTAAAACAAAATCAGATTAGAACACACTGTTCGTTTGGTTGTTTGTCTTTATTAAAAGTGATTAGTCATTTGAGACATAGTGACACACTTATCTAATTCTTTAGATAAGTGTATCCCTCTGCCTGTCTCTTAGTTTTCTTACTGTCTCTTTCTGTGTCACAGATTGTATGCTATATTTATTTCACCCGCATCATTGCCAGTCTCATCAAGGTCATTGTTCCTTTCCAATGGAAGTGGCTTTACCAGGTGAGTGATGGACAGTGTTGGGGCTAGTTACTCAAAAAAGTAATATATTACATATTACATATTACTCTCAAAAACAGTAGTGCCCTACATTACTTTATTACTCCCTGGAGAAAGTAACTAGTTACATTATTAGTAATATTACTAGTTACATT
>JAUMHQ010000053.1:7596380-7619386 GCA_032361165.1 Enteromius paludinosus | reverse complement strand
GTGGGCGGGGCGACACGTGCAGCCCCGCCCCAGATGCAGCCCCGCCTCGATCTGCAGGCTGCAGACAGGTGTACTTGGTGGTTTCTGGGTAATGCGACTACTTTCGTTTGCACTACCACAAGATGGCAGTGTTGTCAAACGCGTGTTTCTCTAAACCGCTCCTCATGAGAGAAATATCTGAACGTACATGTAACTCAAATTTCATTTTATTTTGCACCCAGCCATTTAATATATCATGACTATTTGTGTATTTGAATTACTATATTAGCAGTAATCTTCACGTTTTGTCTCTCCTCTGCAGACTCCGCCTGGTACGCCGCGAGTATCGCACGTGCGCGTCCGTCTGCGACGCCCCTCGGAGCAGGTGGACCAGGGACCCCAGCAGCCCCAGTTTCCCAGTTGTTCAAACGTCTTAGCTGAAAGCGATTGAACAGACAGAGGAAGCGTTCAGCTCAAACCAGCACAAATGAATACTACGTAAGTTTTACAGGCCGGTTGGTTCACGCAGAAGCACTCACCATGTACCAGTTCTTTCTCAATGACCTGACACGCAACGCCTTCAGTCCCTGGTCGGCACAGGCATTTACACTCCCCGTCTATCTGGAGCACAGTGCCACCGTTCTGGCACGGCTGGCATTTACACACGCTGTACTCGGCCACATAATCATCCAGGGCTCTTTTCAGATTGTCCCGTCTCGGCTGCGCTTCAGGAAAGTCCAAAGGGATCGCGTTATAGATGGGTTCAGGCTGTCAACACAATAATGAGAGCAAATTGTGTTCAATTACAGCAGTTACTACACATGCACTGGCAAGTAAAGTAAAGGCGAGGTGAGTCTCACATCACTGCGAATAAGAGCCGGCAGCTTAGAGACGGTCTTTGCCCATTCCACAAACTGATTATAATCTAGAATGCCATCTTTAGTGAGCTGAGACTTCATGGCTACTGCTGCATCCGGACTGCCCCCTTTCACTACAATCAGCACTTTATCAATAACCCCAGTCGTGGACGTCTCATCTGGTGAACAAAGTTGAGAGCAATATGTTTTTATCAGAATGTATGTGTCTGATTAATTTCAACCAGGATTCACATAAAAAATTAACAGAAATTCAACTGGAAATTATAAAGTGATTTATAAGTGTTTATAAGTTATAAGTGTTTTTTTAACACAAATAATAAAGTTACTGTACATTGAAATGAAAGTCAGTGTTGACCAAAATAATCCTGTTAACCCTGTTACCTTTCATTTTATTGTTCACTTTTGAGTGAAGAATTTGTCTATAGCTTACTGTTAAAAAAAAGTATACTCATACACACGTGTGGGTTTCTCTGTTAGTGCATGACAGTCTTTAGGTTTAAAGTGTCCTCCTCCTGTTATTGCTTGAGTAAATTGGACTTCTCCCTTAAATCCAAGCTCTACACATTTCTTTACTGTGGACTCTGTGACCTCTGCAAACAGATAATGTTGAACCATCACATAAAAAACAATTGAGTCTTCTAATGACACTATCAGGCTAAAAAAATGAATGCCTTGTCATTGAATTAAGAAGAAGACGTTTGATTTTAAACTTACTTTTTTGTTTTAGGACATCCTCATTCATTATATAAACAAATTCGTACTCTCCACCAGACTTTCCGTTTTTGGTAAAGTGTGTTCCATAGTCCTCTAAGAAAGCGAAATACTGGCCCTTCTCATATGTAAGTGGTAGAGCGTCCACATCATCCAGGAACGTTGAGGACACTTCCAGCCCTCGTTGTCTCATCCTGTAGGTTGCCAGCTCCACTCTGCCTTTCACTCTCATGAAAGTCTTTCTCTGAAAGAGAACAAGCGAACTTAGAGGGTAGTCTTTATTATTTATTTTCGAATCCTACATGAGCAAATGTTTTTATATTGTAAATTAAAAAAATTATCTTTTTACAGTTTTAAATTCCGGCCTGTCCTATTCACATGGTAGCTCATGAGCCTAAATATGTGAAGTATAATGACTAAAGAACAGATGGGTAAGAAATAACTCTTCAAATGAGAACGAGCAATAAACCGAAATCTTACCTTGGTTGTTGTGATTTCTGACAGCTGTTTGATGATATTTTCTGTTGTTGTTTTAGTGTCAAATCCTGCTGATGCACTAAAACCTAAGCCAGGACTAGACTCTGGGCCTGTACCAGAAACTTGAGCTTCACCCCCGTCACCAGGACCTGGAGCTTCAACACAATCACCAGGACATTCAGCCGCACCACCAACACCGGGACCTTCAGCTGCACCACCATCACCGGGACCTTCAGCTGCACCACCATCACCGGGACCTTCAGCTGCAACGCCTCCACCAGCACTGCCGGCCCCATCGCCTGAACCAGAACTAGAGGGCTCAGTAGGTGTAAACTTGAAGTTTAAGCCTACTTCAACAGATGTGGAGGTTTCAGTAGTTATCTCTTTTATTAAAGAGTGAATGTCCTCATACATCTCCTTAGAGCTGCTCTCATCCACTTTTGTCTGAAAATAAAGAAATATGTATTGGTTGTCTTTAAATAAAAATGTTAAATAAATTTAACTATTCCTTTTTTATACTCAAAAGTTTTATAAAGCAACAGCTAACATCAAGCATACAGTAAAAGGAGAGACCCACTTCATAGCTGAGAACTCCAACATTCCAGGGCAGTCTGTTATATTCCAGCGTGGACGGTTCTCTGATCCGGTTACATTGGCCATTATAGAACCTGTTATTGAAGGGATTCATTCGAGGTCCAGATCCCAGAATATTTATTCTGTTGAGACAGGAATTAAGCATCTTCAGAAAATGTGCAGAAGTTGTATATGTGGAAATAGCAATAATAGCAACATTTGTGTTGTCAGTCATTATTATTATTTAATTACTTTTCCAGCCAAAAACAAGATCAAATATCTAAAAATACTGTCTTGTTTTTAGAACAAACAAGCTAAAATTAAGTAACTTTTTGCTTAGAACAAGAAAAATAATCTGCCAATGGGGTAAGCAAAATTATTTTTGAGATTATAAAAAAGATTATTTTGCTTACCCCATTGCCAGATTATTTTGCTTGTTTCAAGTAAAAACTCACTTAATTTTAGCTTGTTTTTCTGTAAACAAGACAGTAATTGTTTCTTGTCTAGAAAATCCTTCTTTTAGATATTTTGGCTGGAAATAAGACAAAAAATCTTGTCTTAGAAAGTATTTTTTGCAGTGAATTAGTTAATGCAAGCCCCAACGTGAAATAGCAATAGACAATACATTTTACAGAATTCTTTGATCCTTTTTCAATGAATGTATTCTTGCTGAATAAAACATTTGCATAAGGCTTGTACAAAATTTGTATAAATTGACTTTAATTAATATATTATGAGCAAATATTGACAGATGCAAAAGGCTCTGACCCATATCCAGCTTGGATGGCTATATCAGACTCAAATACAGCTGTCTTGCCGCAAGGTAGCCTGACGATATCACACTCTTCTTCATCAGACGTATCAGTCTCTCCACAGTCGTAATCCCCGTTACACCTCAGATTTTTGTTTATGCACATTCCTTAGGGCAGATTAATATTCTTACTGATTACTGAATTTAAAAAAAAAATTTACCCTACAACTGAGTTTCTACTGACCAGCTTTGCAAAGACAAATATTACTAACCTGATTCGCACTTCCATTGAGAGCTCTTGCAGAAAGGCGGAGGGTCCATCTGGCATTTGGTAGAAGGTCTACAGAGTTTTCGCTCTCCAATTGGATCTGTGCACCTAGAGCCTTTAAACTGCCCAAAGACCTCAATACCTCTAGAGCGATGCTGTGTTACACAGACACAGGTGAATGCTTCACATTTTTGTCGGAATCGGAATCATTTCACATGAGAATTTTGACGTTGTACATCAGATATCAGATTAAAAGGAATTACAGTACCGTCATATTAGTGCATGGGTCGCAGGACGTCCACTGGGACCAGGCGCTCATTTTGCAGTCGATTGATCCAGGATCATTAATTTCCCGCACCTCTCTTCTTGACCCTTGCCTTTGAGAAAATAAATAATAATCACTTACAGATCCCACTCCATTCTAGTACATGACTTAAATAAAAAATAAACAAAGGTAATATTTTTCAGCATTTTCCAAATCTAATGGTGTGCATGCACTTCAGTTTTTGTTTTGTTTAGTTTTTTTAATTAGTGGATACATACATTTGGTCCATTATGCTCCATCCAGTAACCTGATAAAGAATGCATATTGTTACACAAAAAGCAGCTAAAGCCTTCATGGTGAAGCTCTGGACGATCCTTTAAATGTGTGTAGGAATTTGTACACTTGTTTTTAGGCATTGATTCAAGGTTAATAATTAACATCAAGCTTTTTAGAGTTTGGAAATGTGTTTGTTTCCAAAGGTTTGTGTATATCTCTGTGCTTTCCCAGATACCTTAAATCATGTGATCTGATTACTTTTACCGTAACCCTCTTATGTTTAACTATTTCAAGCTGTTTTTGACTTTCTTTTTTATTCCTGCTTTTACTTTATACCTGTCAGGTATTTTCTTGTTTTAAAATGCGTTTTAGCATTCTCTGTATTAAGTACGAATAAAGTGCAAAGTACAATCATCATCCTCCGGTTTCACAGACAAGGCTTAAGCCTAGTCCCAGACTTGACTGTAAATCTAAACTGTTTTATCTGACCATAACGTGCACTGGCTGATCTTAAAATATATCAGTGCCTTTGTTTAGCCTTAAGATTTACACAAGTAATGCTTTTTCTAAGGTATGTTTATAAAAATTGCTTAAATGTCCTAATTGAACTATGGCTTAATCCTGGCTTAGGCTAAACCCTTTCTGTGAAACCAGGGCCATATGTCTACACTACAAAAAGTATTTGAAAAGAGTATTTGATAGTTTTATAAAAACGAGGAAAATAGATTAAAAAAAAAAAAGGCTACCCATAAAATATATGGTTACCCAGTCCTGGGATTACATTTTGTCTGTTTGCAGCATTTGGGTCAAGTATCCTTCAAAAATAAGTAAAAGATATGTGATTTCTATGTTTCCTCAATTCCTGTAAAACTAAACCTTTTTTTCTGACCATGAGACCATTGATTTCAGAGGCATGTTGAAATCTAAAACAAATACTACTGACACATCAGAAGTCCGAAAGTGTTTACTGGTTGCAAGCTTTTGAAAATGTGCTTGTTTGTTTGGTGGAAGTTTATAAATGTCAGTCTTAATGCACAGTCCCATAAATGGATGTTTGTATTACTTAATTGTTGCTTAAGTTTTATTTAAATACTTTAAATCAAATTCCTGCAAACTAATTATTTGACGGTGCAAATATGTACACATAGAAAAATATTTACTTTTGTCATTATTCCCACTTTCAAGGTGAATGACCTATTCATCAGCCTGCACTTCATCTGTGCCAAGTCAGCTGCCTTCTTCACTCATCAAACTCAGCCATGTCACAAAACAATACAGATCTGATGGTGTCTTTGTGCAGGGTCATGCAAAGTGAACATAGATCCTGTCCTGCACACTACAGCTATGTGCTGAGAACACCACTTTTTAATGTTTCAGACACTTCCCCTCAGCTCACTCAGGAAGGTGGATTGGGACATGAACTGCACTCCTCTCCTCTTTTCCTGTTTTTTAGGGCACTGTGGGAGACTTACTATATGGGTTAAATCTGGAATCGTAAAACCAGAGGAAAACTTCTAAGTCTAAAGACTGTAACTCTTTATCAAATAATCTGGCACTGAAATGACCCCTGTTTGTATTCATTGAATTTTAATGTGAACAGCTTGTTTAAAAAGATGCAATACAGCTATTTATTGTCCTGGTATATTTAGCAAACTACAAATTCTGGCTGGTATGGTCTGCCCTTTGGGAATACATTAAAAAGCTTTTTGATGTACGTATAATTTTTTTTTTTTAATATGTTTTATTCTTTTAGTTTTTTTTCCCTTAATTCTTTATTTAAGGACTACTTTGAAACGGTGTGATCCTTTATCATGTTTTGTTTTGTTCCATCATTTCCATTATTTTTAGGGTTTTGAACATTCTGTTACATGAATATATGATGTGACGTTGTTAATGCTATTTATTTCTGTGGGCAAACAATAAATCCTATTCAGTCATACACAAATGCACTAAAATGCATTCTATAAATAAAATGTATTATTACTTTTATTAATAGCCTGTAGAAGACCAATAGCCTGGTTTTACGGAGAGGGCTTAAATTAAAAAAGGGTTAGTCCATAGTTTAAAACACATTACTGGCGTGCATCTTGAGTCAAACAACGGCACTGGGATATTTTAGGATGTTTAGTTTTATTTCTATTTTTTCTCTATGACAACTTTTTATCATCATTTATTTTGCAAGTATTTTGTTTGCCCTTTCCTTTTCTTTTAATGTCAGCAGTGTCAGCAGAGGAAGGGATCTGAGGAAGGAAGGATGAACAGAGAGCAGTTCTTTTCTGGCATTTAGATTGTTCTAGAGTTTAAACTGAAACGGAAATCTGCACATTGCAAACTTTATGTGAGTATTCATTTAACAAATCTTTCAGGAGAAATTAATCATAAATATAAATAAGTACGTGTCCGTGATATATTTATGCATTGCATATATAATATAAGTAATTCGTGAAAAGTAATCCGTGTTCTTCAATTCAAGGTTGATCAATCACTGATATTTGCATATTGCAGGTGAGGTTATAAAGGCCGAGTTAAGGTGCGCGGTACCTGTGGGAGGCGCTCGAGTCTCCATCAGTTTGGCGCACGGTAGCGGGAGCAGTTTGAGGAGGCTGAGGACCGCCTGTTTGGAGTGAGAGTGGTTTAGCTTTCACACTTCTTCAAACCGGCCACGCCGCTCATCCGCATCATCCCGAGTTCGTTAGCAGTGTTTCAGGTGTGGAGTTCAAGAATGCATGCTTGCGGTAAGTGACCGATACTCTGGTGCTAAATCCTCACGTGTTATCTCTGGCGGTTGCTTGCATGCTTGGGTAACGTTAGTTGACTTGATGGCAAATAAAAGTGATGAATGGTAGCAAAAGTAAAGAAACGCCGAAACGTGAGAAATGTAATCAAATTTAAATCAAATGACTATGAACGCTTTTGTCTTGTTTCGGGATTTTAAATAGTTCACAGGAGTAATACACTCTTTTAACTTCAAATTAATGGAGACGAAATGACCAATTTTAACAAACGATTTATAATACGCAAATTATACGCAATGTGCTATGTTTTACTAACTCATTGTATAATCGGTGCACTTATTTAAAACAAAAATGGATTTCAAAGTCACAGTGTATCATACATTTCAGCATCAGTGGTGAAAAAAAGGCTTTGATTGCTGAATGTCGAAAGCAGCGGAACATGGGCTAATTGGTTATTTTACCCTGTTCAAATGTGTCGTTTGTACTAAATTGTTCTTATGTTTTTTTTTTTATTATTACTTCGTGATAATCGACTAAGTTACTAGTAATCTATTGGGTATGTTGCGTCTGCTAATGTGTAACTAGCACGCTTGTAATCCTGCTGATGTGGATTTGTGCTCGTTTATGAACACCCTTAGCTGTTGCTGAATCCTCTGTTTTAATGAAACTTAACTGTTGTGACTTTTGGGTTCATTTAAGTTACTGAATAGCCAGGACCATGAGACAAATCCTCATCTGGAGTATAAACAAGCCATTACGTTAAGTACTGCACTAAAAAAGGTGTTCTGTTTTAAATGGGAGTTCGCAACCTCCGGCATCTGGATCTCTGAAGTGTTTTTTTAAAACATTCAAGTGATTCTACGGTCTTCGTTCTAAATTCAGAGTCGCAATTTAGCAATGCAGCGTGCCATCATCTTCTGAGCTTGTGTGCTCCTCCGTCTTGTGCCTTACCTGGTTCATCTGGGTTAATGTGTAGATAGTCATAAGATTTCTTGATGTGTTTGTCTGTGAATGTTCTCAGTCGTTCAGGGCTGCGTTTCCCAAAAGCATTGCGAGCCTAAACCTACGAACAACCTAGGGTTATGCTTTTGGGAAACTCAGCACTGGTTGAATGTGTTGAACTCATCCTGAATCATTCAGATGGAAAAATAAGAGTCGTCAGTGATAAGCAAGCCTCATTAATAAATTTCTATCAAGGCTCCATTTCCTTTTCTGATCTGATTGGATATCAAACAGCTGGATTGATCATTGATTGCATGTGCTTTCTGGTTGGTATGCCTGTAATGCACCTCTTAACCAATGTTTAAAAGTGAAATGCATTTTACAGCATATACATTTTTTATGGTTATATTCATTTTTATCACTGTTTTTATTACATTGTATGAGACAGGATGCTGATTACTTGCTTGGGTGCTTGTTAAACATAAAACACTCTCTTGATTTTGTGGATTCTTGCACAAGAATCTTCTTTTCGCTTATCACTCTTGTTTTATGGTGGCCACATTACAGGCCATTTTACACTGTATGATCCTCAACACTCAGTTATGGCAATTGTCTGAGCAATTCTGCCACTGTTTTCCGCTCTTTATAATCACAGCTCAGCTGATAAACCATTCATATTTGTGCCCGTCAGATGATGAGTGTCATAAAATGTTACTCTTCTACCAATTGAGAGACCTCATGTTTGTCATTTGTATTTCTCTTAAAATGAACTTGCTTGTCATTTAAAGAACTTGATCTAATAATTTTGGATTTTTTTTGTGTATATATACGAGTGTGTGTTTCCTTCCTAAGGAATTATGCAGTCTTCATGTGCATGATAAAACGTTAGTGCACTTGCTTGCTCATGGTCATATGATCTAATAGAACTTTGAGTTAATTATAAAACCTGAATGCTGCCATGATGGCATTTTGTTTTCATCTCTGTGTAGCCACTATTGTAGTAGACAATAATATTTTCAGATATGTTTTGTCATTATCTGTCTCTGCTTTTGACCTCTGCTGCATTAAGATTATGTAAAAAAAAAAAAAAAAACAGTGTGTCTAAGAGATTGGTCACAGATGTCAGATGAGGAATAGATAATCTGAGGAAATCAGATTTTCTTAAATTTAAACCCGGAAAAGTAATTCAGCTCCAACACTACAGCTGAAAGGAAATGTTTGGGTAATCCTGAGAATCATGGGATTGAAAATGTGGTTTTTAGGGCAGATGAGCTGCTGGAAAAGGATTAACAGGTTTTAATTACTCGACCTTTGATCTGCATACCTTTGCTCTCTTACTCTCTCTTTCCTCTTTCTGCTGAGAAATACACAGCTCCTTAAGGTATGTCTTTCAGACTATTTCAATTATATTTTACCTTTGCCAAATGATCTTTCATGAGACATCAGTTTAACTGATTGAAATCATTGCAGTAGTTTATGCATTGTTTTGGGAGTCGTATTGGAGTGGTGTCTGTGAATTTTTGTTAATCTTGAGCAAAAATTCACACATGCAAACATCTCGATTGATTGATTCTTTTATTGATTGAAAGGTGTTTTTTTGATCCCATCTTTGAAATTGGGAAGTTGAAATATAGAGATGAGACTTTGAGGGAATAACTCCTTTTATTTCAATGCCATTTTCCTATAAATTCTGTATTTCAGGAATGGAAAACTTATTTGGAACTTCTTTTGTTTTGTTTTGCCTACTAAGCAGGAAGTGCTTTTTTTTTTTATGCTGACACTGTTTCCATCCTGTCCTCTGCCTTTCTGTCACTGACAGAAACTGTGGGCCAAGTAAAATAAGTCTGTGGGGTTTACATTTCTTGACGTTCATGCAACAAACAATTAATGTGAATTTTCTTTGTATGTGATGTAGGCGTTAAATATGAAACGTATTATTAGCATATGCATAAAAGCTTTTTTTGTGACCTTCATGTCCTGAATAAAAGAGCTACTAGTCACTTTTCTCATCGATCATCTTCTCTTGCTGATTATATTCCCTTGTTTCTCTCTCTCTAAAGGTGCAGTGCTGAGAATGTGTGCTTGCTGAACATCCCACCTGCGCGTGTCCACTTGTTTTTTTTTTTTGCCTTTCGACTGGGTTTTGTCCCGTCTTTAGCTTTCATTCTCCTGTAACAAAGCATCCACCATGTCACAGCCACCTGAAGTAGAGCCTGTTACTGTGGTACCAGCAGAACCAGAAACAACTACTGAACCAGCATCAACCACAACACCTATCGCACCGGTCACCAGAACTTCGTTCTGGAGGGAAAGGAGAAAAAGTACACTCCCAACTCCTCTATCAATATGTTTTGTTTTAAATTCGGTTGATATTATCTACAGCAAACATGTAAAAGTGTTTTATCTGTTTATTTAAAATGTTAAATACAAAGTTGTTCTTCATCTACAGTCCCAGAGAGGACAGATGAGTTCCTGCTGGCTAGATTTCAGGGTGATGGAGTGAGATATAAAGCCAAGCTTATTGGTGTGGATGATGTCCCAGAAGCCAGAGGGGATAAAATGTCTCAGGATTCCATGATGAAACTAAAGGTGCAGATCCAAGATGGTTGCCTTCATTTGTCTTGTTTATATATAATTTGCTTGATATTGAGCTGTGCTCAATTTGTGTTTGTATGCAGGGCATGGCAATAGCTGCTCGTTCTCAAGGGAAGCACAAACAAAGAATATGGGTGAACATCTCTCTAACTGGAATCAAAATTATTGACGAGAAAACTGGGGTGAGTAGTTGTGTATACCTCTGTAAATTGATTTATGAAATTCATAAAATTCTGTATTGACCTTATAGCATGATCTCAGTGTCCTCTCTTTTTCTGTATTTAAGGTGATTGAGCATGAACATGTGGTGAGTAAGATCTCCTTCATTGCTCGTGATGTCACTGATAACCGGGCGTTTGGATATGTTTGTGGAGCAGAGGGGCAGCATCAGTTTTTTGCTGTTAAAACCGCTCAGCAGGTCAGAGTTTGCTCGTCAGACAAAAGAAGAATTAAGAATTAGCAATGTCAATGGTAATATGTAATCCAAAGCATGCATTTACTTCTCTCTTCTACAGGCTGAGCCTCTGGTCATTGATTTGAAGGATCTGTTTCAGCTGATATTCAATATGAAGAAGAAAGAGCAGGAGGCTGCACAGAAGGTGATGTGTGTGTTTATTTTTTATCACTTAATAACTTAGGAAATCCTGTTTTTTTTTTTTTTTTTTTTTTTTTTTTTTTTATGATTTATTGTTATAAAATTGTGTACTTGTTATTGGTCGTTGCCAAGTTAAGCTATTTTGATAACTCGATTAATTTAGTTATGCTCAAGCAGCTTCCAAACGTGGAGTACATTTTTAACCGAACAGTTCCTGTTATGTTAAGAGCACATTATTGACTGAAACCTTTGCAACTTTGCAGGTTGAGGGAAATAGCGCTGTGACTGAGGCGAGTACAAATATTTTGGGCAGGTTTTTTTATTTATTTATTTTTTTTTATGTAATCCTTTGTTCATGTGTCTTGATGTTCTGTCATCAGAATGGGGGTGATGCTTTACTCACTTTGGATGGTAAAGAAAATGCTGTGAAAGTAAGTGTTTGCAACTTCATACAAAATTATGTTGAACTCGAATCCTTTGAAAACAACCTAGTGGATGTTTTGTGTGTTATTCTCAGACTGTAGAGCAGATGGACCTGTTTGGTGATATGTCCACTCCACCTGACATTCACTCTCCAACGGTAATGATGCTATGGTGTAAATTTTTTGCAGTTGTTTAACTGGATTATTTACTTTAAAAAGATATTGAGTTATATTGAGCAAAGAATTTGAATACATATGTCTAGATTTTTATTTTTATTTTTTATTCGCTTTACTTGTATCTTTCATTTAAGACTTACCAGCTTACCAAAATGATCTATCAGCCCTCATTTCTCTTTTAAGGGTCTTGAGTATTTGGAATGGCTACTTTTCATGACCAAAGCAAATGCTCCTTCATTACTAAAAATGCTCTTAGGAAGGTCCCATTGGCCTGTAGATGGCCCCCAAACCCAAGAAAATGGGAAGAGAGCTTCAATTGCATACTGTTACTGGTGTTTGAGACCCTTTCTATGGAAATGTTCATGTTATTAATTCTATATGATTTAAATCAAAGAATTCATTTTCTAACCATCTAATTTTCTTTCAGTATTTTTCACAGAATCTACCTCTCATCTTTCTTTCTTTTTTTTTTTTTTTTTTTTTTCTTTCTTTTAATTCCTTATCTGCAGAGGTACCAAGACATTTCTAATTCAAAGGGATATATTTTAGTGATTTAGAATTGTTTTTGTTTTTTTGTTTTCCCTTTCCTTTTTACTTAATATTCTTAAGTTTCAGATTTGTTGGTTCTCATCTCTGTCCCTGAGCCGAGAGATTAATTTTTTTCCATATTGAAGAGAAACAATTCCCATAGTGCCTTAATATATTCTAACCTTAAAAATGAAGGAAAATGCACATTGGGACAAATGAATAATTTTCTTTCCTGTGTGTAGCAAAATAAAAAGGCCAAAAAAAAAAAAAAATGTTCTTAGAAATTTGAAGGAGAGAGAGAGAAAAAAAACAACTAAATTTAAAAGAAAAAGATATGAAAAATGTGAGCACAGGTGAAATCTAGGTATTTTAGGACTAAAGTTATCAGGAGTTCTTGCTTTCTTTTTTTTGGTACACTGGTGGGCAGCTAAATTCTTTTTGTTCTCAAATAGAAATGTGAACAGAATCATGTTAAAGTGTTCATAGCAATGTGCTTCAGATTGCTGTGTGAATGAATACTGAAGACTTTTGTGTTCCACCGTACGTTTTTGAGAATTTGTGATTTATGATCCGATTCGGTCTTGCCTGTTACATCCAAGGTGAGACCGTGATTTGAATTTGGTTGCGGCATGTACAAAAAGATGCTTTGTCCTTTCCCCAGCAGTTCAGAGCAGTTAAACAGTCCGTTTTTATGAAGACTAATGAAGATCCTCAGCTCTAGCCATTAAATCTTCCTTCATCTCTTATTAACATTGTGTCTGTGTTTAAATGGGACAGAGAGGTCATGCTTGTCCATACAAGGTTCAGCTGTTGGATGATCTGTCCTCCTGAGCTTTTTGCGGCCATTAGCAGACTTAGCACTGCCTCGTGTAACAAGACCTTCAGCTAACAGCCTAGCCATGCCAAATGGTGTCGCAGCGCTCTAAAATTATCCCTTCCTGCACCTCTCGGGATGTGCCTTGAATGGACAGCATGTGGGGTGGAATTTCTAGTGGGGCAACTGTCTTTCCTGTGCTTCTGACTAGCGTCACTGTAGATGAGGGGCGAACACTGGTATGTCACGAAGCCTTTTCTGGTAATTGAGGTCTGGGAGGGGTTGCTGTAGCTGAAGGATATACCCAGGCTCATTTAAATGGACGTAAATGCATGTCCGTGTGGATTCCTTTCCAGTTTTGGATCTAATCGATCCAATTGCTGCTCTTGATCTTTTGTTGGGCTTCGACGTCTCCTTTCTTGGTCCTTTGTCAGCAAATTTGATGTTATTGCTTCAAGGCACATAGCAGTCGTCAGTTGGGTTAAGCCAGTTTCATGCTTTTTGTGCATTAGACAGTATTAAATTATGTGAATGTCTATTCTTGTCCTGTCTTCTCCTGGCCCCCCTGTCATGCCCATGTGTAGTTCCTCTTTTGACATTTGTCCATTCAGAGAAGGGTAGTACTCCGCTAGCTGCTCTTACGCAATGGCCGACAGCTGCCCCCTGCCCCTCAGGTTTCCTCTTGGCCTCGCTCACGCGCCACAGCTCCTGCTGCTTCAGCTTGTACAAGCACATGCACCAGATAACCATGAGAGCCACGTTCCTTCTCTTATCTGCGCTCACAGACTTCTAGGGTAAAGAGAGAGGGGTCACATGGCCTTCAGTAGGTTACACCCCAAAGTGCATTGAGCTCGAATGGATTTTTACTTGTACGTTGTTTTTGTTTTGTATTTTGGCCCCCCACTTTTTTTTTTTTTTTTTTTTTTTTTTTTGGTTCCTTCCCAGTATTTTTGAGACATGCAGACTGTGGACCAATGTTTGAACCAGCAACACAGCACACGTGCCTTTTTGTGACGACCCAGTTGGAAATTGAAGACCTTGTAGCTCATCTTCTCTGGTATCAGAATAAATTGGTGACATTCAATTTTTCATTAGTTCATTTAATTTTTTTTTGTCCTAGTCTAATGTTACACCTTATATATTTTTTTTCTAATTGTAGTTGTCTAGTCATTCCAGTTGTTGTGAGTCATTGTTACATCTTTTCAACATCACCCTCTTAACCAAAGCAAATTCTGTGCACTACAGCGCATTCTCAAAATCCGAAAGGCCAAATAGTTTGAGAACCCATGTCAATGAATGCACTTTACAGGCCTTATCATACTCCAAAGCTAGTCATTGTCACAAACTATAAGGTGCCCTTTGTTTTGTTTTGTGTGTTGTTTTTTTAGTGGGGGCGTCTCAGGGACATGATAAAGGGCTAGTGTGTCTTGAGGGTAACAACTCTTGTTCATCCAACTTCCTGAAAGTGAACCATTTGAAATGCATCATATTACGAAGGAATTTAGAATATATATAAAATACTTCAGAAGTTTTTTTTTTTTTTTTTTTTTATGCATGAAAACGAAAAGAAACATGCCTTTTTGTTTGGTGTGCTTTTTATCTTGTCCAGATGCGCTTCACGTAGATAAAGCCTGGTGTGATGAGGCTCGGCTCATTTCCTTTTTGAAGTCTATGTAAAGTATGTTTCTTGAAAGGGGAGTGTTAAAATGGTAAAACATGCTTTTGTGTTTGTATTCATAATCTGTTCTTTTTTTATTTTCTTTGTTCCCTCTGTGTCCGCTGTAATTCCATATTCCCCAGTGTTACCCTTTATTCAATAGACAAAGGTGTTGGAGCTTTTTGTAACGCAGCTCTGAATGCATCTGTAACTGTGTACAGGGGAGGTTTATTGGATTTGGACATGCTTGTCTAAAGTGCAAGTCTTAATGATGATTGAGGCCTTTTTGAAGCCCTTTTGCAATGTTGCAAGAAGAGTTGTGGATTTCAGCAGATTTTGTTTACGTTTTTTTTGTGTGTGATTATTTGTCTTGTTTGTCTGTGAGGATGCTAACGATTGTGAGTTTAAAAAAAAAAAAAGAAAAAAGTGAAAAATCGAAGTCGCACTATTATTTTGAAATAGTTATGTCGGCGTGGTGATTTAATGTGTAGATTCATTGTGCCATTTTGTTTCTCAGCACTTTTACCTCACTCTAATTTTCCTTTGGATGGAATTGAAAATAAGAAAAATGTGTATCAAGGGGAAAAATAAAGTATTGAAAGCCCATTCTTTTTCATGTCCTTTTCTTTGAAAATAAGCATCCACTAGATATTACAGAGATGGCGTAACACTTTACTCCAGTGTCTCTCCTAGTAGTGGAGACCGATAGTTTCAAGTGTTTGAATGATCCAAGTTCACTGAGGTGTTCAATCCCAAGGGTTCTCTGGCCCCTGTGGTGTTCATCTCTGCTGCATTGCTCCACTGCCCTTAAAAGCACAAGTATGAATCAGCAGTCTCTGCTGCAGGCTCAAGCTGCTCTCTTTGGCTGATATAGATAGTCCTAAACTACATCCATCACATGGGCTAAAAATTGAAATCTTAAATTAGCTTATACTTGTACATGTGATTTATGTTAAATGACACTTGAAAATGTTAAAAGCCCTGTTTATGTGCCTCCTGTCCTTGAGCACGTCTCCATTTATCCTGACATTGTATTACGATTAACAAGAAGCTGGTCATATAATCCAGCACATGAGATTTGAGCTTTAAAACGTCCTATATAGCTGTGAAGGGAAATTCCCTAAACGGTTTCTGCTTACAGATCAGCATACTCCATTTAAATGCACAAACTTCCTTGTTCGTTATGGTATTTAATTAGGACATGTCATTCAAATTTTAAAATATCCATTACATGTGCCTTTTAATATGTGTTTTGTAAGTTTTGCATACATTATTTGTAAAAATGTAGGCATAATATTTGCTAGTAGTAGTTTATTTTAAGCTTCAAGGTAAAATCTTTTGGAATTGGCTTGTGCAATTAGGTTCGTTACTTTCCATGGTTATGCTTAACTGTGCACATCAACAAAATGTAGTGAGGGCAATTGTTTTTACAGCTTGTTTGGTAACATCTGGAACTCTCCCTTATACCATGCACTCAAATGAAAGGTAAAAGGCACATGCAGGTGTGCGTGAGACTGATAATCAAAGGCCCTGGACAGTTAGTGAGCACGTTCACTCCACGCAAGTCTAGGCGTTCAGTAACTGTGAGAACAATGAGTGAAAATGGCTGGCCAACAATGACTGATTTCTGGAACAGTGCTGATAGAAACATGTAATGGGAAACAATGAAAGCACAGCACGCAGCACAGTCTTTATTTAGAGAATCCCCTCTCTCCCATTCTCTTCAGTACTATCGTTTATAAGAGACATATGGCTGAGAGAAAGTTCCCTGTTTGAAATAAGGGCCATTTGACTGCGCAGAGAAGAGTATATTTGTTTAGTACAAAACATGCCAGGTTTTTGTGCACATAGGTTATGCTGGGGAGAGCATGTTTCTTCATCATATTTATGCCTCTTGTCAGATCAACTTTTAATTAGTCTTGCATTTTATTTCAGTGAACCCTTACAAGACAATAAAACAATGAACGCTGAGACCTTATTCCCACAAAACTATCAATCAAGTCTCTGTGTTCGGAGTTGTTTTTGAGGTAAATAGGAGTTCTGTAATTAGTACGTGGAATGAAGAAAACATTCGTTTCCCAAGTTATAAATTGTACGTAGTCAATATTTAGTGCTTGTAATGGATCGGGAGCAGCTAAAAGAAAAGATAAACACACTTTGTAAAGCCGTAGAGGTTCACGGGGGTTCGGCGTGACTCTTGTGTTGTGCTACATAAGCAGAAGGTGCAAGTGGCAAACTTATCAATCCTCTGAGAAATCAAGCAGCTAAAGCAAACTGTCTTTCCTGGTCAGGAAATGGGCAGGCTGCTCAAACACTAACTGCCTGCATCAACATCTTTCAAGAGGTGCCATTTATAGGAGCTCAAGGTCCTGAGAAACAGGTGAGCGACGAAGAGAGGGATGCCAGATGTTCTTGTGGCTGAAACAGAGAGACATAGGGTGCTTTAAGGGGGAGTAAACTCCACAGAAGCTGGGTATTTTTTGACCTTGTATGTAGCATTTCTCAGAAACTCTTATTACACCTCCCAAAGTTCCTTTGCACCTCCCCCTGGTTTGATGACACTCAGAAACCTGTTAGCTGCAACCTCAAGCTCCCCACACAATTTACGCTGAGTCAAAAGTTCTATATGATTGTCTTCGGGAAGACAATTCTCTGAATTGTGATTTTACATGCTTATGTGGCATGATAGTAAAAATCTGTACTAAACAATACTTAATCATAGGGAACACCAGGGGCTTCTTGTCACAGAGAAATGTTCTTATTTTTTCCCCCAATGTTCATTGGTAAAAGCAATCCATTTGTTACCTTTTATATTTTTGTTGCTTGGTAATGCTTAATGATCATTAATGTTTTTGTTTCATCTTTTTTTCCACCCATTTTTTTGTGTGTGTATAAACATAGACTTACATATGCAAGGTAAAGTAAATTGTCACACTAGACGTTGAACAGCCATATTTCTTATATATTAATGCTAAAAACAGCGTACCGTGTTGTGTGGTCAGTATACTTAATTTTTGGCAATAACTGGACAAATTCAGTTGCTATCAAGCTATCTGTGTAAACAGATGTTCGAAAATAAACTTCAAATAATGTAAAAATAAATATTATCCAAAGTAAAAGTGTGACAGCTAACCCTGGTCTCACCTACATGGTGTTTATGGCATTACTCCAATATTTGCAATATGATTTTTTTGCAATAAAAATATATTTATGACTTTTTCATAAAAAAAAGTGAAATTATAAAAATAGAAAATACTGACACAAAAGTGGTTGTAAGCTGAAAAAAATATATTTTATTTGCAGTGGCATTATATTCATAACTGGACTAATAATAATGAAAAACTGAAATACAGTTTTCAGCATGCACTTTCTGCATATGTCACTCTTTTGAACACATGACAACACGCAGTGAGACACGGTCCGGATCTACTTTCTGAACTTAAAAAAACTTACCTACTTATGAACTCTCCCCTTCTGCAGTTCTGGTTTGGAAATCAGCTTTTATATCATTTGCCTCGCTTTTGTGGAGTTACAACGTTAGATTCCTTATAAATGTCAGTCAATAAAGATGACTTACTGTTTGTTAATGTCATATCACCTTCATGAAGTTTCCTCATCTTGCTCTCGCATTTCAAATAAACAACTTCGCGCCAAAACGATTTCGTTTCCCAGAAACATTTACAGTCAGAATCGATTCGTGTAGATAAACAATGTAATATTCTATTATGAATCAACGACCCAAAACTGTAGTAAGTGTGCTGCTGCCCCCCACTGAGCAGTGATATTTACAGCACGGTGACCCGCTCTTGCCCTCCATCACCTAACAGACAAGAGCAGTACAATAAGCAGATGGTCTGCGCTAATCAATGCCATATTTTCAGTTCCAGCGTTGATAAAAGAGCGAGCATCCACCCAATTAATCATCTTGCTGCCTATAGGGCCAATTAGTCTGTTTCATCTCAAACTGCTGAAACCTGATCGCTTCAGTGATTTCACTCTGGATCACAGCACGTTAGTGCGTTCATACGTCGGCAAATATTTTGAAAGAGAACCATGATATAATAATTTACATTCAAAGAAATAGGTCACCTAAACGTGAAAATTATAACTCCGCCTGTGTCTATTCTGCAGAACATGAAAGATGGTCTTCAACTTGCTTCCCATGGCTAGGCGACCAAAACTGTTTGGATATCAGCATTCTTCACAAGATCTGTTCTGCAGATTAAAGAAAGTAATACAGGTCTATTAACTTCTTTAAGAGAAGTTTTTGTGTGCATGAATAATGGTTAAACTAACTAGTAGCATGACTATATGAATATATAAGGTAATTAAAGGATCACCTCACTACAAAATTGAGGTTTTGTCATATCGTTCCTAACTCGTAAAAGCTACGATCATCGTCAGAACAACAATTTAAGATATTTTGGATGAAAACCGGGAGGCTTGAGGCAAAAAATAAGGATTTTATTTAACGATTCACCATGTAAATCACCATAGCGCCATTTTAGATAGCAGTGCTGAATCATTGAAAACCTCCTGGTTTTCATCCAAAGTATCTTAAATTGTGTTCTGAAGAAGAACTAAGCATTTATGTGTTTGGAACGACATGGAGGTAATGACATGATTAATGAAAAATGTTCATTTTGGGGGCGGAGTAACCCTTTAATGCATTTGACTAAATGGTGAGTGGCTGGTGTAAGGAAGGTTACTTCAGGACAGCTCATGTAAGCCTGCAGACCAACCAGGGATGATTAGGCACATTGTCATGTCTCCATTTTCCCAGATACCCCTGCTGATTCCTGATGGTGTTGTCACACTCGCTCTGATTCAGTGTAACGCCAAAGCAATCTTATCCGGGTGTTTCAGTTCAGTGCTGACCCCTCAGACATTGTGAGAGCCCTGCTGAAGACTGATTCATTTTTTCTCACCACATGCGCCCTCCTCAGAGACACCGGGTTGACTTAAATGATTAAAAACAAACAGCACGACAGAAATATAGCATGTGCTGTTGAACCAGTCTGACTGAGAATATATTAGATGGACATGTAATAGGCTGTCCACTCAATTCAACAGAGTTTTGTAAAGATTGAGGAAGGGACTTCAAAACAAAACAATAACATGATTATTAAAAGAGTGACATCTGTCAATAAAGAAGACAGTAAATTTTACACAGTTACTGGCTGCATTACTTTCACCAACCATTTATGTTGTCATAAAAACATACACAGACTTGATATGATTTATATTATATCCCATGGGGGTCTGGATGTAACATCACACCCTGGCCTGAATTATTAAAATTGACCAATCCACTCTGAACATTATGCATCAAATCATGCATCGTTGTATAATTGTGCAACAAGTATCAACGGCCAGTCACTATACTGATCCTCCTATATACTCCTATACTCCTCCTCCACAAAAAAAATAAGTTTGCATGACAAACCAGTGTGTTTGTGAATATACATTGAAATAATAGTATTCAAATAAGGTGGTATGGAACCTTTGGGGAGTGGTTTCGTGAAAGTGCAGCTATACTTTTTTTCCAATTATATGATTTTGATTATACCATTTTTTTTCTTGCATGAATCCTAAGTACTGGCATTTAACTTCATTAAAAAGGTCTCATGCAATAGAATGCAGTTCCAGCTTCAAATCTAGTATCGAAAAGAAAAAAACACTTGAGACATAATTAGAAAATAAAAGGCTGCTTTTATTTAAAACCCATTTCAAAATGAAAATACAATGATCATATCTATTAAACTAAATAATTCAATAAAGACACCCAGAGATTAATGACAACATCAAATGTGCATATTCTGTTTATTCAAATATTACTTTCTTCATTGTCATAATCATACGTCACATTTCATTTAAAATGGTACAAATTTAACATGAGAATCACTTCACAGCTACACTAAGGGCTGACTAAAAAAACTAAATGAATAATTCCAGACAGCATCTGCAATAACTACAATGATCTATTTACAGCTCTCTGCCTGACACATCCCTTCAGCCATGCTTGTAGATCTGCTTCAAATGAAATACAAACTGGTGCTCTGCAAGACTTTAGTGTACCTCAGGTGCAGCGTCCAGAACACTGATGTACCATTTTGAAAAGAACAGAAGAAAATACTGTTATTAAAAGGCTAATAGAAACCTGGTTTTAGAGCTGCTCAAAGCAATCTTTGTGAAAACACAGCCCTCACACACAAGGAAAAAAGTTGCTTCCTGTCAAACCTAAAGAAACTGTAGTGAAGGTTGTGTGACACCTCAGATAAAGCTGTAAAAGTGCTTGTGGCTGAAACAAAGAATGAAGATAAAAACAAAAAGTTGCAGCTTCTAGTGACTTTGTAGATGCAGGAGGACATGAAAACAACTAAAGCATTTAAACAGCAAAATATGAGGCTTTCAGATGATTGGATGTCCAAGGACATAAGAAATTTAAACCAGAATGGCTATTCGGCTATCACGCGGACACTGGTACATGTGTTTCACATTGGTACAAAATATTGGTTTAGTATGTTTGTTGTGCATGTTTGTCAAATAGTCTCTTCATCTACACCACACACACACACACACACACACACACACACACACACACACACACAATACCCTGTCCAAAAATAGCTTGGGTCAGGCATGCGGTTCCTTCAGTTACATCTGGGTTTGGTACAGGTCTGTGGCACGTTCAGCAGGATGTGTTTATACAGCATTATCGATTGACAGTCTCTCACTGTCACAGAGACAACTTGCTGGTCAGGAACAGCAAAGATGCACTTTTGACTGCGTTCATCTTCACATCAGAGTCTGGGTCATCAGGTTGAGTTTCGGCCCGCTGAAGAGGCAGGTCTCGATTTTGACACCATCACAGGCCTGACGGCTGAGCCGTGTAATAGGGGCTGTTAACCTGGAAGAGCAAAGATGATATTCATGAGTACAGTCGAATAAAGATAAACAGTGGTAAAGGTTAAATTTTTTAGAGGCACTAACTCGCTGTAAAAAGCTGAAGACAAACTGACAAGAGGCCTCTGTCACCACAACATAACACCAAGACACACCTACATCCTAGAGAGCCTGTCGGCACAAATATGAAGATCGATTTAGATCTAGCTCCACTACATCAACCAAAGAGCTTGTATTTACCATAGAATACAAATACAGTAGGTAAATATTTATTCAAGTATTTAATAAAGGTTGTGGTTTCTAGGATATATACACTGAAGAAGTGTGTGAGGATTTCAAAAGCCAAATGAGCACTTATGGAAAGAGATGTGCTGGGAATTTATGAGTATCTGCTCAGATGCTTCTGTCTGACTCACAGCACTATAGATGATTCACTAGTGAACGTTTAGCAAATAACGCATTTCGAGAGGAAACGCGACACGAATTAATCAAACACAGCTGATCGCCATCAGTTAGTTATTCCCAGTCACTCTCGCCCAATAGATTCTTCCCCTTATCACTATAAAAAGCCCGATTTTCAACCCTTCCGCATCTCGCTTCAAGCATCCCTCCGCCTCCCCTTCTCCGCCTTAATTCCTATTTCACGCCTCCGGGGGGAGCAGTACGGGACCGAGCCGAACTTCGAACCCTTGCCCACATTAGGGTTCATACCACTAGGGTTCGCGGTTCGCCGTTCTCCCGGGCTCGCTCCCTTGACAGCACGCCAAACCCGCAAAATTACACTAATGAGGAAAGCGTGAACTCTTGAAATAGAGGTGTTTACAGATCGCGGGTCAAATGAATGCAAAAAGAGATTAGGCTGTAAACGGTTTCAAAGAGGAAATTCATTAAAAACAAACAAAAATGTCAAAGTTTAGTTGGTTTTAGCTTGAATGAAGCCTTTCTGTAATGTTT
Source organism: Enteromius paludinosus (assembly GCA_032361165.1). Lineage (NCBI taxonomy): Eukaryota > Metazoa > Chordata > Actinopteri > Cypriniformes > Cyprinidae > Enteromius > Enteromius paludinosus. Next base: position 7,596,883 of record JAUMHQ010000053.1, on the reverse strand, counting down.
GTAATGGTGTAATTTTTCATGCTATACTTTTGTAGATTTCTGTATGTATTTTGAGTCACTTGCAAGAAAAATGTAAATTTGAGAGAGAAAAAAAAACCTTTTCTAAGACATAAAGCCTCATTTGAAATTTCCCATTTTTATTTTCATTATTGAAACTGGAGGCTTGTGGTGGATTAAAGACATGTTTTGGAATGCAATGACTGCATTGTATATTTTCAATACGTCTCGTTCAATGTTATTTCTGTATGTGGTCAAACGAGGAATGAGACTGCTGTATGTGTGTAGCACTACAACAGAGCTGGCTGGGATCAAGTCTAGTTTATGTTTCCGCTCCTGCTTTCTTCAGAAATCATATGAAGGCCTACTGAACACATTTCATCCTCTATGCCTATATCAACACAGAGTCGTCTCTAACCAAGTATCGCCATTTCTCACACAGAACAGCTTATTGGATGCTAACCAATCAGGGTTCAGGAGTGGCCACTCAACTGAAACTGCATTAT
>JAUMHQ010000053.1:7538533-7567040 GCA_032361165.1 Enteromius paludinosus | reverse complement strand
AGTTCTAGAATAATATGAAATTATATTGTCATCTCTCAGATGCAGTGAAAAGGTGGAACCCTGACACCACAGATGCGCAAATTGATGATGGCAGAGGATCTGAAGAATGCATCTGGAAGAGCTGGAGGGGTGGGGATATAAAAAATAATTCATATATATATATTTCACTACTTGTAAATTATGTTGGTTAACATAGTTGTTTAAAACATAATACTGTTTGCATTGTTTTTGCACAATTTGTTTATTTTTTTCACTATTTCAAAATTTGTTTTTATGTTTGTTTATTGGTTACAGTACTGTTTGCATGGGATTTGCACATTAAAAATTGTTATTACAAAAGTGTCATTGTTGTAATTACACGTGATTACAACGTCAGAAAGACGTTCGGGTCCTACTGTACCGAGTTTGTCTCTTTTAAGAACCTTAATAATTGCCTATTATAGCTAGGCTGTTGTATATGCACGTTTAGGTGAATATAACCCCTGAATTAAGCAGAGACTCATATTAACGTCCAGAATAGGACATTTTTAGACGTGCACGGACCGTGCAGAAAAGACGTGTGATTCACGGTCAGATGACGTCAAAGTCGTCGGTTGGATTTTCATTTTGGAACTATTTTTCAACCATGACGGGACGTGACGGACGGACGTATTTTCAACGGTAATCGGACGTCCAAATGTTTGCTGGGTACCAGCTAACTTTCCCTGATCTTGTTGGCAAGCTTGTGTCGTCTAAATACTCAGAAACATTCCACCTGCCTGACTGTATAGTTTGCCAAGCTGAAATTAAAGTCTCCATATGCTTTTCAAGATTCATAACCAGTGATCATATCTACTTCTGCTTTTAAATTTGCTTTATCATTTGTCATTAGCTGTTTGCCCTGTACATGTATGTCATACACATTGTGGGCAATTTATTTTGTCCCATCATTTAATCTAAAGTTGAAGGTTTTTTAACAATTTGTGAACAAAACTATTTATGAGCAAAGACAAAATACTTATTTGAGTGTCATCATTTTAAACATGTAGTCAGTCAACTACTGTAGCTAAGGAATGGTTGTTGCTAGTGAGAAAGAAGTATGTGTTGACATTTTCTCCTTGGCAGTTCACTTGAGTGAAATGAGATAGTGACTCTCAAAATATAGGATATATATAGTAGAAATTAAAATCCATAAATGCTTGAAATATTGTTAATCTTTATCACTCACAATTTAAAGGAATATCAGCTGTATACTGCCCTTCTACTAACGCGTTTGCAACATACACCTTTCGCTGACTTCTTTGAGCATTTGAGAAACGAATGAAATGCATAGTCCATATGAAAACTGGATGATGAGCAATTTTTTACTGTAAATTCTGAAAAAATAGAGGTTAATTAACAGACCTAAACCTCACATGTAATAACCTAGAAGACTGTCTAACACTTGTCTGCTCTGTTCATTCTTCTTCACGAGTTTGGAACCTAGGTGTGCTGTTTGATAGCAATCTTTCCTTTTAAATCCATGTTTCTAGCATTTGTGAAATGCTAGAAACATATAAAAATTGTGACTTATGCTCTAAACATCAAATGTCGAAATGTTCATTCGTGTGTTTATGACCTTGAGGTTAGATTATCGTAATGCGGTATTGGTTGGTTGTTCTGCACGCTTAACAAAGAGACCACAGCTGGTCCCAAATGCAGCAGCTAGACTCCTCCCTAGAACCAGGAAGTATGAGCATATTTGCCCAGTACTGTCAATACTGCACTGACTCTCTATTAAACATCATGTAGATTTTAAAATCTTGTTAATTACTTATGCAGCCCTGAATGACTTCAGTACTTGAGCAAGCTTTAACACATAGTCCTCCACATCCGCCTCATTCTCAAAACTCTAGCCATTTGATAATACGTAGAATATCAAAAATTGACCGCAGGCAGCAGACCCCTTTCCTATTTAGCACCTAAACTCTGGAACTCTTTCTCCCTGACACTGTTTGGGAGGCAGACGCACTCTGTCAATTTAAATTACTTGATTTTATCTTGTTGCATGTCAGTGCTGGATATAAAAATTGGCATATCCGAACAACTGCCAATCTCCTTGTCTTTTGATAGAAATACCTCGAGTCAATCATCATTCCCACGCTGGAGTCATATATTTACAGACTGCTCAAGAAAAGAGTTTTCATCTAAGTATGAATTATTAAGTGCTACTCAGGATATTAACACTCTTACCGGTAACCTAAATATTAATGAGCATCTTCGTATTTTCAACATAATTGCTCCAATGTCTTATCTTCCCCATTTTTACAGCTTGTGTATATTCTGTAAATATTTAAGCATTTTTTTAATGGTGATTTTGTTTTAATTTGCCTTTTGTTTGTATAGTGTTGTAAAGCACTTTGGGTCAACTTTACGTTGTTTTTAAAATAAAATAGCTATCCAAAATTTTAAGTAACACCAATTCATTCCAGTAGGTTTTATTAATATGGAATTCTTACTCTTAATCTTACTCTAAACTTTTGCAGATAATTAAAATCAGTATATACCGCAATTGAACAACATGAATGCTCAGTAAGTTTGCACTGAACTGCAAGACTTTGACTCGAAATATGATTAGGCCTACACAAAATAATTTAATACCTTCAAATAGTTTTGAAAAAAAAGTTAAAGGTCATAAATACAATATAAATATTATATATATTTGATTTGCAAGTGTGTGTCTGGACATGTATGTATGTGAAAGAAATTGTAATCATCACAGAAGGACTATTCAGGGGACACTGGATTTACAAGATGGTAAAGACTTGCATGATGGTAAAAATGGCTTGATGTTACTTGAGGCAACGGTAACCGGTCGTTACCTTTTAGAGTTTTACCCATAAAAGAATGATTTAAAAGATGTATCTAGTTCATTCCAATTTAAACTTCAGCTGCTTAAGACTGACGCAGACAGTTTTATAATCCATGGGAGACATGCTAGACACGGGGGAGTAAAATGCCTTTCACTTTATCTACCACATAGCAAAACCATGTGTTTGGAAAACACATTTATATTTTGGATACATAGAGAGATGCACTTTTTATTCTGATGCTCTCTCTTCCTAAAATGTAAAAGAATGACTTGGGGTTCTTATATTGTTGAAAACTTTAACGTTTAGGTTTAGGTGATTTGCATGGAACAATACAACAATAACTTGTAATCAGTTTAGTCATGTTATGAGTAGTAGTAAGTTCAACTGAAATACTGATCCTGATATCAATCATTAAGTTAACATTTCAGATAAAATACAACAGAAGCCTGTAACAGATTAAGACACATCCTAAATGTTCTGCAATAGCTGCGAAGGATCATGATACTTCAGATGAACTCAGTGAACTTTCTGTCTGGTATAAATAGATCTTAAAGGGTTATTCACCCAAAAATGAAAATTCTGTCATTCCTCACCCTCCTGTTGTTTCAAACCCGTAAGACCTTTGTTCATCTTTGGAACACGGATTACGATATTTATGATCAAATCTGAGAACTTTTTGACACTCCATAGACAGCAATGTAACTGAAATGTTCCCAGGCCCAGACACACAGCGAGAACAGAATTATAGAACTACAAAAATACTTTTTGTGTGCAAAGAAACCAAAAATAACACATTAATGCAACAATTCAACAATGATGTATGTGTTGCTGTCTGTTGACATTTGTTGGTGCAGTGTGAAGTGGCCTTAAGTAGAAGGAAAATGACATAGCTGCGGCAGTTAGATGTTTTGCATGCATGCCTAGAAAATGTACACTTGGCTAAAAGTAGGACATGCCCTTCTAAATAATGGGTTTGGTTATTTCAGTAATATAATACAAAATGTCTTTTAAAGCTCCGTTTACGCAGCCACTTTACTACACAGAGCCATAGTTCATTGACAAGCAAGGCAATATTAAGTTCATTATCTCAGGCAAATCATTTGTGATAATGAGCATGATATTGCCTAGCTTGTCAGTGCCTTACCTTAAACCTACCCATACCTCCAGACCTGCCCCCGTGTCCCACCTCAATAGCAGCAAAAGTGTTTTGCAATACAATATGACCACAATAAGTACACTGTACTTATTTATTTATTTGATACAAGTACATTAAAAGTGTGACCCAAGCAAACAAAAATTAGGAAAACAACTGAATTGAATGCTACAGTAAATGAACACTGTAACAAAATTTTAGCTTTTTCAGTTTTTTGCTGTGAAATAATATATATATATATATATATTTTTTTTTTTCATGCTGCCCATTTTTGGGCCTTAGCAGCAGCTTCTTTTAAAGCTTCTTTAACAAAGAGAAAAGACACAGTGTGACTCAAAAATTGTGCATTTTGACCAGGACAGATGCCAGTCACACCTTAACATGCTCATCTTCTGCAGAGAGAAAATGCCACTCATTCACATTATAACACATACATAATGTGTTCCCGGGGTGTGTTCACGGTGTGTGTGTGTGTGTGTGGTTGTTCACTTCTCACTGCTTTGTTTGTGCACTTGGATAGGTTAAACGCAGAGCACAAATTCCTAGTATGGGAAACCATACCTGGCCACATGTCACGTCCCTTTCCTTTCCCCTTTCCCTTTCCTAATGATGGATGAAAAGACATCATAGAGGTTTAGATTATTCACCCAAACTTGAAATTCATTACATCTATTCTGAGTTTATATCTTAGTTTTATTTCTTAATTTATTAATGCTCAGAGTCAATTATCAGTTGTACTCATCTAATAACTGTTATTAGGCCAAAACGACTTTTACATAAAACTCTAAATAGAGGCTATTAGGTCTAATAAAACCAAGCAGGCAAAGGGGTAAAAAAAGAAAACACTCAAAAATCTATTATTTAAAAGGTTCTTTATCACACCATTAAGGTCATCATCAAGGCATGGTTCCTTTTGGAGGAAAAGTGTTCTGTTTAGCACTTTAAAGGGTTCTTCTGGTTTAGCAAGCTGAAAAACCTTAATCTGGCACTCTTTGTCTTAAGAGTGAACATACAAGATACATGTGAAAACATTTTCACAGTGTCACATTGATTTCTCATACTCGCACAAAAACACACTTTTCTAGCAAAGAAATGTAAAGAAACAACATTAAAAACAATATTTTCTTTCAGTCAATGCGTCCCATAGGCTCCAATCAAAGACAACCATAACAAGTTGTCGCTGTGTGCTGTGTGTGAAATGCATCTTTTTATCTTGCAAAATAATAGTTTGCATGTTTCCATACATAAACACTTCCTATACATACATTCTTTTTAAGAAATAATCACAGATGTAAAAAGTATGATATATGACTTACCACAGTAAACACACACATTTAAGTTATATATTTTACACCAGTGATTTATTTTTTTTTTTTTAAGTATGTATGTGTGTGTATATATATATATATATATATATATACATAGCCAATTAGGATGGTCAAATAAAAATATTATTATATTAATAATATTTTTTTCTCATGCATTCAGTACTAATTGGCTTTGAGTTATTAATTGCATTTCTCAGTCCATGCAAAACTTGGATGTTATTAAAGAAATGATAGCTGCTAAGCTCTTTACCGCATTAAAAGCTATTTCCTGAATGTTTCAAAATGTGCTTGACATCCAAATTTGGATGTTCCTGCAAATGTTGCCAAATGCCAATCGTGACGGCTGCCTCGCTGTGCCCTGCAGCTCAGTCTTGTCTGAGCCAAACATTCTACAGAAACGTGAACTATATATATACTGGCTCACATGTCCGCATCTCCTACAGGACACGTTGCATATGCAAGTAATGCAGGTGACCCAACAAAAAAAGTCAGAGGGTGGAGTCAGTCCTTGTTCATTTATGGTGAATAACTCTATAGAAAAATGTAAGGAAACATACATTTGAGTATTTACCACGATGGGCTGCGTTTCTCAAAGGCTTTGTGAGCTAAGTTGCTAGAAGAGAAATGAAACAATAAAATGAAATAATTAAATGAATGAATAAATATTTAAAAACAATATTTTCTTTGTCAATGTTCGTCACTGGCTTCACTTAAAGTCAATCATTTAACAAATGCTCACCGTTTGTTTTTTGCTGTGAAATAATAGTTTGTATTTTTCTATACACAAACACATTCTTTTCATAAATACTTTTTAAGAAATAATCACAGGTGTACAGAGTGTGATATATGACATTCCCATAGTAAACCCACACACACTTCTCCTGCAGAAAACTATTCATATATTTGACACTTTTTACTCCAGTGATTATTGGTGGTGGCTTGTTCATTTAAGGGTAAAAATCCTATAGAAAAATATCAATATTAACTACTATTCTAAGCTGAGTTTCTGAAGAGCTAAGTTGATCGTAGAGACCATCGTTGGCAATGGTTCTATGTCAACAGCTGTAAACACTTTTTTCTTTTCTAGTAGTAGTAGTTTTTCTTTATTCTATGCCTAGAGTGGGTAAATTATTCTGAAAGACATTTTCAAGGCATGTTAGTGACGAGGCCCATGCAGAGTACACCCAGGCCTGAATGTCACTGCTGTCAGAGTGTGTTCGCACAGACTACTGCAAAGAACTCTGCACATGAAAGTATTGCCAGTAATGTGACAAACGTCTGTGGAGGAGCATGAAGTCAGGCTTGGCTTCGCATGCTCTTTAAATTTATAACGCACCAGGATGAGGCTTACAACTTCACACCTGCTGTGTTTTTACTGCTTTGGATAAACTGTAAATAGTTCGAGATCAGCAGTTCATCAAGGCTTCCCCACAGCAATAATTGATATCCACAAACCAGCCAGCAACTATCAAGCTTCTCATCACTCACAGTCCTAAATACTTTCGGGGGGATATAGTGTTTAGCTAAATCATAAACAGCTAAAGCAAATCATCATTTCTAAATAGCATATAGTGTTTTGAGTTATAAAATAAAAGTGAGAAGTGCATCAACATGTTCAATGTCAAAACCTACTGAACCACTCTCATTTAGAGCGGACCAGTCCATTTTATATCATAGTAAACCTTTTACACTATCATCCATAAACTGAATAATTCAGCTGCACTAGGTTAACTGTAATACATGTTTGAGAGAAAATGGTCTAAATCTGTTTATCACCACAGTCATCAAGACATCTTGAGATTGCTTTTATACAAGATCCATACAAGGTCTTGAATTATGCTACAGCGCACTGACCCTAATCAAATGTCTGAACCTGATGTAGCTCACCTATCTGGTTTCCGCTGTCAAAGCTACATTTATTTCCATCCAGGGCAACTGTTAACATGCAGAGTTCGAACAAACAGCTGCAAGCTTAGCTCAGCATTGACTCATTGCCTTTCGTAGACATGGCTCAATTTAGTTCACTGCAGTTCTGAGCTTTGCCAATTTGTACAGTGCATAACTTATTTAATACAAACTATTAATATCGACAGATGTTAAAAACATAATTAGGTCTGAAGCCCTTTACAAATTCAATGTAATGATAATAAACCTAAAAGCACCATAGAGTTTAATTCAATGGTAGCTTATTAATATTATAAATCTAAAAGCACCATAGAGTTCCATTAAATGTTACCTTTGTGGTATTAAAGAGGTCAGACTAACTTGTTGCATAATTGTTCACAAGTAAACCTCCACTGGAAGATTTGAAAGGTAATACTTTCTAGAGTTAATAAGTTGACAGGTGCAGTCTTGATGAGATTACCTAATTATGACTCATGGATCATTTGACATTTTTATATAACAAGGGTATATGAATGACAAATGTCAGTCAAAGTTCTATAATGGTATTTGTTTTTATTTGATCTCTGTAACATGAAAATTGTAAAGACAATTAAATGTTGGCTCCAAAATGAAACTGGAATCAAGTTTTTTGAGTATATTTTCACATATTGCTTTGATTTAGCTCTTTGTTTACGCATTTGCACGTGCACTTTGTAGTGTGTAGTCTGTTGTTGTCTCATTTTGTACAGAAATAGATGGTTTTTAGGTTAACTTAAAAATGGTGTCTTGTTCATCTTTCTTTTTTTGTTGTTGTTAAATTATGTTGTTGCATGTATGCAGCACCTTGGCCCTGAAGGAACGTTGTTTCGTTTCACTGTGTACTGAACCGTATAGTTGGAATGACAATAAGAGCCTACTTACTTACTTATATGTAGTTGTCGTCACAAACACATTTTTACTTTATACAAAAAAAGTACTATTTTTTTCTAAGCATCTAAAATTAAGTATTTCAAAGGCTCAATTCATTATAAACAGTAGTGTATCACAACTTTTGCCAGGAACTTTATAAATAGCCTGTCCTTTTTTCTTTTTTCTTTTTTTTTATGCGCCCTCGCGTGGTCAACTAGTGTAACTGTAAGGAAGGGAACTTTACTTTGGATGGAAAATATGATCATTCTCAATTATTTCTTAACATAAATTAAAAAAAAAAACTTTAGGCGAAGGACTGTTTCTTACATACTACTGGAATTCCACCCCAGAAATCTCAGTGATATTTTTTTTAATTTTGAGAAGATCTATGAAATGTAGGCTACTAGTAACAACACGCTGCCACACGCTTTCAGCTGAACCTTTATATTGACCTGCATAATTTCGTTGAGAAAGTTCAATAACCCATGAAGTGAAAATGACCACTATTAACGCTTCGTACCTGATTTACATGTGTGAACTTCCAGACTGCTGAACTCCTGAGCTTAACTTAGCCATCCCTTATTGAGCTAAACAGTGCCATTTGTTATTGCGCCCCCATATGTTCGGTTTAGCGTTAATCTGAAAAAGGAAACGTGCAATACCATTTTAATTACATGTAGTATTTGCTAATATAACTTGAATATTTTTTTGAATAATATAAGATTTGAATTTCTGTAATAAGCTCGTTCTTCTGAGTTTGTTTACGGAATGTCTCCATCTTGTGGTCAGTGGGGGGAATTCATTAATTAATATAGTTTTAGTAGGCTATAGTGAGGGGAAAACAAATGTTATCGTATTTTATTTGTTTTTAAATACTAAGAAGAACTATGTCCAAATGGCACTGCTGCAGCAATTTCAGTATTGACACTGAAGAACTACAACTGCTAAAACTTAATCACTTACACCAGTGGGCAAAAAAGATCATAAAATATAAAGAGTTGTACCATCAACAAGACGAAATTTAACATCTGCCTGGCCAGATAAAAAATGATCAAAGCACTGTGGGCAATTTTGCAGAGAATAGTAAAAAGCGGATTCCCTCCTTCAACAATTAGCAGATTTTCTGACTATTCAAAAGTTGAATAAATCTATTCTCAAAAAAAAAAACCTCAATAAGGAAATACTGCCCATAATATTTCACAGGTGTAAGTGTGCTCCTATAAGGAGTAATATAGGCTTATTAAGGTTCTGTATTACACTTTACCTTATTGTCCAGGATTTTTAAATGTAAAAAAACTAGCAAACATTAATCATACATGTATTCATGAATTATGATTATTAGCATATTACATAAAGGGACTGAGATGAGGGAGGAAGTACAGCACATCTAAACATGAACTGACAGGGTATGGTATCAATAACACAATGTCTTTCATATATTTACAGTTGTTTAAGTGCTAAATAAATAAACAAACAAACAAACAGCCAGTCAGTTTTGGCCTATAACTTTTATGAAAATGCTCAGTATTTCTCAGCATGCCATTAGCCGATATAAACTGTGTTTATTTGTTAAAACATCACTTCATTTGTGCAATGGCAGTTTAAACAATGGCTTTGTCTGAGAAGAGGCCCTAGATGACAGTAAACCATCTCGATTATCAGCGGTAAAACATTATGAGACACTCATGAATAATGAGGCTAAGTAAAGGTCAGAGTTTATAAAAGATAGTAGTTGGTCAGGCCCAAAGAATCTTTTATTACACACCACAAATCTGCCTATAAAGTACATGTTGTTGTGAATTAAGAATCAACGGAACCCCTTCTACTAGTTGCTGGAGTGGTGTCTTTCTTAAATGACAGCAAGCCATGATCTCTGTTACACAGAGGTGTTCGCATTATAGCTCCACCAGACATGAAGGCTGTCACATGATGCACGAGAATATAAGTTACTTTCTATTTTACTTACAAAAATAAGTTTGCATTCCTCTGCCTTCACTGCACTCTTGTTCCATAGATCTTTGTTGGCAATGATTGATCAATACATATGTAAACCCTATTTAGGTTATCATATACAAATATTTATATAAAATTTGTACAACACAAATTGCAACATTTTCCCTGTACAAGAGCAGTGATAAGTCCACATTGAATGAATCACAATTCAACAAATTGTGCAAAATAAGGAAAACAAAAACATTCATCAACAGAACTTAAAGGCATTTGGCAATTTTGGCGGGTATTTATATCAAAGATAAAGCTTATGTTCAGTATCAATAGCCATGAAAACAAAACTGCTATGACCACTTTTATTTGTACACGGCTAAAATCTCTGACAGATTCATGCTCCACTTCACAACCTGAATTTGTCTTTTAAAGTGCATGCAATAATACCAGTAACTCTGACAGAACTGATTCAATGTAATAAATTCACATCCTGATAAAACTAATGCCAATTAATTTAGGATACTGAACAATGAATACATCTTTTGTTTTTGTTTTTTGTCCTTTTTCTAAGTAAAAAGAAATAAAGCGTGGGTTCCACAATATGAAATCAATTAAATGCTCTTAATGTATTCACCATATTTTAAAACCAGACACTGCTTCAAAATCTGCTTCTGCGTAAAGTTTTCATCAACGGTTGTCACATTCTCTGTGATACATACAAAACAGCTAATAGCCACGGTGAAGACGCAGGACACATTCTACAGTCGCAATGTCCTTTGATGACACCAAAGGCATTTCACACTTCATTTCCACCTTACATGATGGGATCATACTTAACATATCAAAGTGCTTACTTGTACTAAAATATCCTGATTTACTAATTTAATACCAAAAGTGGGACAATGGCATGGAGAAAAGGTCAGTTTGTCTAGATATCTCTTCTTGGTTTATGAGCTCAGTGATGCATCACCGAGCTACTTTTGTGTCTGTGGCTGTTTAGTTTTTCCTCTCGGAATCTCAGCGAAGTTCTCACAACCGATATGAGTTATAAGATATTGATCCAGCATTGTCACTGTTTGGGTGATCTTGGTAAATCCAACAATCAGGGACAGTGCAGGCACAACGTGTCCAAGGACATCAGTGTTGAACAGTCCCTTTGACCTCTGTTGGATCATCTGGCCTCATCCTTGGGAAAGTCAAATGAGGCCAAGCTCCCGAATCCTAGCCGCGCGCTCTCCGAATCAAACATCTCCAGTTCCCGCTCCTGACGCTCAAATAAATGCTTGATTTTTTCAGTTCGTTCCTTATGAAGTGAGGCCAGCTCTTCTTCAATCTGTGGGCAGAGGTGTGGGCTTTACTAGATTTTTCAGGTATGACTGACACGTATTTGACATGTTATGAGCAAAACCCATTCTATGAAATGCACAGAGGTAAATTTCTGTAAAAAAAAAAAACAGCTCACCTTCTGTTCCAAGTGAGCCCGCCGCAAAGACGCCTTCTGTTCCAACTTCTGCATCTCACGCTCATGTTGGGCCTCCATCTGCGCCTTCGTTTTGTTCTGGTAGGCATCTAGAAGCTCCATCTCCTGATGTAGCTGCTGCCTTAAAGCCTGACATTCAGCCTCCTGCTCTTCATCTAAACGTAGCTGAGAGAGTTTCACGCTGCAATTATTATCTGATGGGGTTTAACTGAAATAAAATGATTTTTCAGCTGGAGTACTGTAATAACTAAAAATAAATAAAACGATTAAAACAATAACTAAAAATTTTATAAAAACAGTATGGAAATAAAGTCAAATTTAAAAGAATAAAAACTGCAATAGTATATCTTAGTATTAAGTAAGGAGTCATCTTCTATTGTAGTCAGTAGTGAATAAAAACAATATTGCATTGTGACACAACAAGATCAGTTTTCATCTGGAAAACTGGTCAAGTAAGCTAAATTTCTTACTTGGTTGTGGAAATTAATTTCCCTCTATAGCCACTAGAGGGAAACCTCACAAAAAAACTGTTGGTCAGTAGCTGCTGCTTCTCACTGGTAAGAGAAATGTGTATCAAAAAACAATCTCTATTGTATCAGGTTCCCTCTAGTGTGTGTATGAATGTGTGTAAACCTGAATACACACAGATTCATGGGGACTCGTGTTACGGTGGGCAATAAAAATATAGGGTCTGTACAGTATAAAAGCCATTACTCCTATGTAGCTGACCAGGCGTGTTTGTGTGTGTGTGTGTGTGTGAACCCTAAAATAACTTACTCCGTGAGTACTGTGTGTTTCAACATATTCATCAGGGGAAGGGTATACCTAAGTTTCAGGTTTATAACCTACAGTAGGATACAAGCACAAAATGTGTGGATTCACAGTGTTATTTTCCTCTAGTGACTGTGTACTTTACCGATTGAGAGGCCATCATCTCATTAATGCTTTGCTCATATTGTTCTGCCAGCTGTGCGAGCTTGCGGGTCTGTTCCTCCTTCAGAGACTTCAGGATGGCTTTGTGGTCACTCTTGGGGGAGACCTCCAGCTGATGGTTCCTCAGAGCTTTGTACTGCTTATTTTGCACCTTACAGGTATCTTGGAATTGCTTTTTGATCTGCATTTCCAATGTCTGTAATGAGAGGAGATTAGCGCATCAGACAAAGGTAGAATACAATTGTGCTTTTGTTATCTTTCTTTCATGTCCATATTCTTTCCTTTACATTCAGGTTAGTTCTACAGTGCCTACCATTACAATTTGTGCGGTTTACCTTAAGGTTCCTGGGCTGCTGTCGGCGTTCCAGTGCATGCTTCCTGTGTAGCTCCCTCTGGCGTCGACTGTTGTACTCCTCCTGGTTCTCCAACTCAGTTTGATGCTGGTGCCGCATCAACTCAAAGCGTAGCCTTTGTAAGGTTTGTAGTTGCCGCTGTTCCAACTCTTGGGTGGACTCATCCTGCCTGATCATCAATGCATGCTCCATTTCTTTTTGTGTCTTCTTCTTGTTAAGCTCCTTTAACACAAAGTAATTTATGATTAATACTTAAATAGTTTTTAAAAGGGGTTTTAAAAATAACTTTGTGATTTCATAGCAGAAAATACTGTGATCGACACCATATATCACTATATATTACATTCACACTACATTTCAACAGTTGGGGGTCAGTAAGATTTGTTTTTGAAAGAAATACTTCTGTTCAACAAGGGTGCATTGATTTACTTATTTAAAGTAATTGCAAAGACTTTAACATTGCCATGTTCCACAAACATTTTAAGCAGCACAGCTGTCTTCAATATTGATATTAATAGGCATATTAGAATGATTTCTGAAGGATCATGTGACACTGAAGAATGAAAAGGATGGATGAAAGTTCAGCCTTGCCACCACAGGAATAAATTCTACTTTAAATATACTAAAATAGAAACCTGTTCTTTTCAAATAGCACAAATCCAAATAACTTACAAACAAACTTTTAAACTGAAGTACATATGTATATGTTTGTGTCAAACAAGACTCTGGATATCACTCAGATGTCTGAATGAAACCTCAGAATTCAAAACAACAAAACAATGTGCTTGAGATAATGTTTGTTGTGACTCATTTTTATTTCTTGCCTCCCGCATTTGCTCTTGTTCAAACTCGTGCTTCTTGATAAGGCTTCTTCTTTTTAGAGCACGGCAGCTCCTTTCGTAAACCAGTCTTTGCTGGTTTAACAGCTGGGCCTCCTCCTCAGCCTGGGAGCGCTGCATTGTTTCCTTATGCCGTGACAAGCGCTCCTGTTTCTCCTCTTTTGGTGTATCGGAGTCTTCATTCATTTCCTATTGTATGTAGAACAAATTAGATGATTTTTAGTGCAATGATAGAATATAGGTAATATGAAACAATCAGTCTGATGTTGTTAAGGGCCAAAGAAGTCACACTAAAAATTCTCATTGGGCCCTGAAGAATGGGGCCCATCAACAAAAAGGTGTCCTGAGTTTGTACTGTGTTCTGTGAATTTACCGACTGGCCTGGCCTCACCTCTTTCATTCTTTCTCTGCATAGTCTGTACTGCTTTTTCTGTGTGTCCAAGAAGGTGGTCAGTTCCTTCTTCTGCTGGACCAAGATCTGTTGCTGGATTCTTTTTTCCTCAGCTGCCGAGGATTTCAACTTTGAGAGACAAAAGAAATAACATCTGGTTTTGCATCATTAACCATTTACAAATGAATCATTCAGGCCCAAAGGAGGATAAGTATCACAAAATTTCCCTGTGGTCAACTACGCATTAGTAAACTCACAATATTTTGTAATCATGGTGATTTGAGTAATTTCATTAAAATCCACTTCAGTGGATCACATCAGTCCAAGACTATTAGTGAAAACTGTATTTAGTTTAGTTATTACAAGTTATGAAAATATGGAAACACTCTAGGTTAGGGAACACTTATTCACCCTCAATAAATTCCTAAGATGCTGCTTATTAATAGTTAGTAAGGTAGTTGTTAAGTTTAGGTATTGGGTAGGATTAGGAATGTAGGAAAAGGCATTAATATGAGCTTAATTGCTACTAATAAATGGCTAATATAGCTAAGAGACAGTTACCGAAAATACATTTGAACCGCAGAATTTCTCTCACCTTTTCTTTTAATCACAGCAGTACTCAAGCTGCATGAACTACACAAGTTTGCGTAAACCTCATGTTCATGTTCTCCAACATGATTTGAGACAGAAGCAACTGCAATCTGACTGCCTGTACAAAGGAGTTCATGTGATTGTTGATAATACTGAATTCTAGAAACAGTTTAATATTACATTTCAATAATTTATAACATTTCATTGTTGAATTAGGGTTGCATCTGAACTCTGCAGGGCTCAGGCCTTTCTGTTCATTTCCAAGATTTTGCATTCCAGGGTTTTAGTGGGATCCTCAGCCTCTGGACCCCATGGCTTGTTCATATAATATCGACGTGCAGACAAAAATGTGACATCTTGTAAACTTCTCAAGTGTAAAGTAGGAGCACACACCTCCTTGTCCAGTTGTGCAGCTTGCTTCTTGGCCAGCCGCTCCAGTTCAATGTAGGTGTTATTGGCCTGGGTCTCCACTTCCTTCTGCAGCCGGAGCTTGTGCTCATCCATCTCGGCCTTTAGCCTGTTCTCCAGGGCGATCAGCTGCTTCTGATGCTGCCGCCGCATGCGCTTATACCCTGACATCTGCTCGCGCCGCGCAACTTCCTGCTCATGCTCCTGGATCTGCTCACTGACCTGCAAACACACAGTGTGTTGGAGGTCAAAGGTCAGGTAAGGCAAGCAAGACGATATGTGTTTGTTACCTTTTCAAACTTTAAGATCTTTATATAACTGTAGGTTAGACATTTAACCTTATAATGACCGGATCTGAAAAGTAGGTGACATTCTTGTCATTTATTTCAAATGTAAAGATATGCAACCATATATAAATTATTATATAACCAAGAAAAATGTGTGTATTCTGCAGAGAAATTGTGTGTATAATGATCTGCATTGTTTGATATACTATACTATGTTCAGTTTCAATGCTTTTTTGAAAATGTTTTTAAGAAACATGTTTTTTTTAAGACAAGAGGTACCGAAGACATGAAAAGGCAACATAAAAATTTTAGGTTCAAACTGAAAGAATAGTTTCAGTATAATCACATTATAGTTGTGATCGGTTTATTATAAATTATCCTGTGATGTGGCAAAATTATTTACAAATAAATGATATTCCATGTAGTTTGCATTTAATATGATGAGATCATAAAAAATTGCTTGCATACAGATTTTCCATGAAAAAATAAAAATAAAATCATTTTAGATGTTTCATTTTGAGCACATGTCAAGATATGATGAAGCTTTCCTTACACATTTCAATGAGCAAAACAGATATTAAACACCTTCAGAGGCTGTGTCAGGTCTCGTTATTTCTTACTACTGGCATCTATTTAGCCTATTTTGACTATTAGCATTTAGCTTCATATCATTTTACATTGAAGAAAAATATCATTACAGAGCTAATCAGCTTCATCTTGATGGGTTTAACACACTGTGCCTGAGTGAAATATAATGGCTATAATACTGTCACTGACTGAATCAAAATGCAAATATGCTGTTTTAATGATGAACTGAAAGTCTATCTGTCTATATACGTGTGTGTGAAAAACGTCTGCCTTAGTTTGCATTCTACAAAGGATCTATGTGGAGAGAAAGAGAGAGAGAGGGGGGAGAGAAAAAACACTGTACATCATGTACAGCTCCAGAAAAGAGCTCCGAATCCCAAAGAAATGAATATCTTTACTACAACAAAAATGAAGCGTAAAATAAGCCTGCGCTCCGGAGACAGAAAGACATGGGGGGGATGAAAAAGCGCTTATTAACAGGATGTGGTTGCCATGGCTACTGATGTGGGGTTGAGTGGATGACCATGGCAGGCCTGCATTTCTTATGCAAAAACGGCGAGCGGAAGAGGAGAGATAGGCTGCCTACCAAAGATGCTGGTGTGATGATGGCAAAGCGTTGGCGGATGCTGCTGCTGCGATGATGGCGAGCCCGGCTCTTGTGAAAAGAAGAAGGCCGCAGCTCTGGCCTGATGTCCCTGTCTCCAGCCTCATCCCTCACGCAAGCATGCTTCTGCAGGGGGGAGGAAAAGACGAAGTGAGTGGGGGTGGGCGCTAACCGAGCGCCCTGCTGCTGCTGATGCTGAGGATGATGCCGCTGCGTCTCCCTGCTGCCCGCATACAGCCTGCTGCTTCCAGCGCATCCTCTTCAGCTTTCATCTGCTACTGGCGTGTGTCGCTCACGGGCATCGCGACGGATGACGCTCGGTACGGCGAGAGCGGGAGTCCGGAGCCTCTCTTCAGACTAGCGGCTGCACTTCCTGAGAAGAAGAAGGAGGAGGAGGAGGACGACGACGAGGAGGAGGAGGAAGCAAACAGATCCGGTGGGATAGAGTGAGTTACGCAATGCCTACCACGGGCAATCAGCGGAAAGAGCGCGTGCGTGCGCGTCTTAAACTTTTAGCGTTTCCATCGCTACGCCCCATAGAGTGCACTTGGTGATTTTTGAGGTAATTAAAAATAAATAACTAAATAAAATAAGTTTTACATGTGAAGAAAACAATAGTTCCTTTGAGATGCGTGATGCACTCGTGATTATTATATTTTCTGTCCTTTTGGGCTATGCTATTTTACATAGCCTACAAATATAGGCTAACAACAAATTTACATTTAATTCATTCATTTAAGACTTTTTTCATTCATATATGTTATAGTACACTGTAAATGTCAGCACAATGTATCACACAATTAGAACTAGGCTACCTAAACTTTAATGGTTACACTCAAGATATGAACTGTAATAGAGCCATATGCTTGTTACAAATGATCATTATTAGCTCAGGTGCAACAAAGTCAGAATCTACGTATTTTGTATTTTTTTTTTAGGTGAAAAGCCTAAATAGGTAATGATGAGAAATACTTGAAGGAGACTGGGGGATTTCCTAAGACTGTCAAGTAAAGCATTTCCTGTGGTTTAGAGGTTAAGAGAAATTGTCTTTGATCTTTTTTGTCTCTAATTAAAAAAAAGCAGAGCTGTCTGCAAAAATACAGCTGAATTTACACACTCTAACTTCCAAAGAGCTGGCTGGAGTTGGTAAACGTTAGAAAGGGGGTGTCTCGGTAGAAAGAAGCCTTATACAGTTCTCAAGACTGGGCTGCCACACCCACATCTAAACCCCAGGATGTTAAAACAACAATACCAAAACAGGGGAAAGTGACCACAGTCAGTATAAAAGGGCAAATCCAACACTTCCATTTACTCCTCCTTCCCACAACACTTTACCTATAAGGCATGGTTTTTGGTTAGAATTGTGGAAAGTACCAGGTACTGAGCTATTACCTGTGTTTTGCTGAGAAGACACTGATTTCCCCTGTGACTTACCACATCAGTGTCACACTTATGCAGGAACAACAGACTTCTTACCCAAGAAATTACATTTATTTGCCTAAGCGGATGAATATATTTTTACAGATGTGGCTGTGCATCAGCCTTTAATTGGGGGACTATAGTAAGTTTGTGCAAGTTCAAAATTTTTAGCTCTGGGGATTCCCTTTTAGTCAAATAGACTCAAAATAAAGCTTAGCTCAGTTAACATCAGATGCATGTTTTTGCCCACTTTAGTCATTCTGCATGCTGCATCAATGCAATTGCATCACAAAAAGTGCAGCAAATCGAAGCACAGCAAAGTCTTTGTCTTCTTCCTTCCTTGTCTGAACTTAATATTAAAATTTCCAACTTTGTGCTTCTGCGTCAAAAGATTGAAAGGTATCAGTGAAAATCTAGTGTTGAGAAACTACCTTCCTATTACAAGACTACTTCCTGTTGAACCAAGAGGCATAGAGTTCAGAGCAAGGGTGGATGAGCGCTGCGCTGGATAGTGGTTCCTTTTCTTATTTGTGTTGCTTTTGTTCATTTTTATCAAATTGAGAGTATTGTCAATGACTGAACACAGTGATAAACACAATAATGTCAGAAAAGTGTGATCTCAAAATCCAGGGGTACACTTGCATACAAATGTTAATAAATAAAAGTAATATGCTTATTTGGTATTATCTTAAATGAACCTTGCATCGTGAAACATAAAAATCGCTTTAAGATATGAGAGGTAAGAGTAAAATCTCATCACATATTTGCTCATCTAGCATCAAACGTAAATTAGCTATGACGAACAGATATGATTGCTCAGCCTATCCGGACTCTGCATCACGTAAGTAGATAGAGCGACACAAAAATTGTGCGGCAGCTAAAGAAGGAGGGAACATTACACATACTACATGTGATAATGAAGACGCAAAAAAAAAAAAAAAATTCTGGGAACTCTTGTTGCCTCAGAAAGACGGCCGCGTCATTTCCTTCCAATGACAAATGTGTGGTTTCAGTCTTTAAAAACATTTTCAGAGTTGTGATCATGACCACTTTGTCTGTGAACGGAGAATGAAGTGTCATGTTAAGAACATGGTCTGCTTATCTCAGAGATCACAAGCAAAATTCAGTAAGTATTGCATCCACACTGCACACGACAATATGCTTACAGGCATGCTTAACAATGGTCAAGATATGGAACACCCAATGTACATGCATATTTGTTAAAGTATGTTGCATTTGATTGTGTTACATGTATACTGATTATATATATGTGCACTGGACATCTGGTCATTCTGACAGCAGTGAATGTGAAGTTAAAGATCTACTACAGCATCTGCGAAAGGGTCGCCATAAAAAAGGAATGTGTTTTGCGGACCATGACTTCTTTTTTTTTTTCTCAGGAATAATCATCCCTATCCTCATCTTGATTGCTGTTGAGTTAGTGCATCCAACAATGTCATGCAAGAATGAGAGCTGCAGCCAGCTTCTTCACCGTAGTCTGAAGCTCACTAAGTTGATGAATAAAAGGACAGCAGAGCTCTTAGAAATATATGTAAGTACTCTTTCTATAGTTACTTTTTTGACAGTATAATTGATAACCTTGCATGTGACGTCAGTGGTCCTAAATCAGTTGTGATTGGTACAACAAAGAAGAGATGCTCTGACATTGTGAGCCTAATACGGTCAACAGTTGCTTGGGTGGTTTCTGCATACAGTGAGGTGATTCCTTCCATTGACAAAATTGGGCTGTTTTGAGAGTGGGTGGGAATATGTGGGAATTGTAAATTTAGCTATGTACTGTATGTGAGTGAACAAAAAATGTGGAAATGAGTCTTTCAGAAGAATAGTTAAATATGGGTCATGACACATGGGGCTTGGTGTCACAGATTGGGTTCGTTTTCAAGAATCAGTTTCTGTCTAGACTACTGGTTTTTAACCAGGCCCACTAGGGGGCCTCAAGATGACTTAAAGGTATAGTTCACCCAAAAATTACAATTCTATCATCATTTACTTCTTAGCCTCAAGTAGTTCCAAACCTGTATGAATTTCTTTGTTCTGCCAAACACAAAGGAAGATATATTTTTTTAATTTTGGGTCACCATTGACTTCCATAGTAGGGAAAAAAATACTATGGGAGTCAATGGTGACCCAAAACAAACTTTCTTCAAAATTACTTCCATTGTGTTCGGCAGAACAAACAAATTCGTACAGGTTTGGAACTGCTTGAGAGTAAATGATGACAGAATTAGAATTTTTGGGTGAACTATTCCTTTAAAAAGATTTCAGATCAAAAGACAAATGAAGATTGTTCGATAAGAGCCAGGTTTCTTATGCACTCTTGTCTCCTCTCATTCAGAAAGCCAGTCAAGGAGATTCTGCAGACCTGATCTGTGATATGCAAATGGACAATGTTCCAGTATCAACCATCTCTGGCCAGGCCACGTCGGAGCGCATCCTGAGTGTTTATACCCACCTGAAAGAGTTTCTACCGCACCTGAAGACAGTGATGGAGCAGCAGAAAGACTTAAATCCTCCAACCAACCCTGTGGCAGAGGGGCTTCACAGTACGATTACGCATGTTCGCCACATTGCTCTGAGGGTGAACTGTATCTTACAGATCCTGCAGCCAAATATACCCATTCCTGAGCCAGCTGAAAGGCCAACGGGAATTCCCCCTGCGCAAAATATTTTCCAGCAGAAAGCCTATGGATGCATTGTCCTGTCTCGACTTCAGGAGCTGCTTAGTCAAGCAGTTCAAGAACAGAAATCTCTTAAGGGAACATTTTGCAGAAAGAGGACCAAAAATGGTTCTTGATGAACTGACATAAAAGAATATTGACGTAATTTATTCATATTTATTTTTGTACATCTGCAACTGTTTTTTTCCGAAATATTTATTAATGTAAGTTATTTTTTATTCTGTCTTATCCATAAACTGTATGAGGGGCAAAAACTGATGCTATACCATTAAAAAATAATCATATTGAACAAGAGCGGATGTTATTTGGCTGTCATCAACTGTCATGTTCCTAGAAGTGTTGCTAGAAAAAAGGCTCGAAACCACTGTAGTTACTCAGGATTTCTTAACAACACTCAATGATGTACATATGTCATCACAGGCAGTTGTTTTGATTACAAGGAAATTTGCAGTGATAAACTGATGTCACACATTAGCCATATTGGTTTTTGTGGTTAATGCTAACGTCTATAGCATGACCTGAATAACCTAGTAAAATGTATATGTCTAAGTCATCGCCTTCAGTTGAGACCATTTTAGGAGACAGGAAGTGCAAGAGACTGATATCAGCCTATAATGACGCATTCATTTCACCACATCAGAAAGGGGGAAAAACTGGCTAGCCGTCTCCACTGTCACAAGGTATGAGTATGTGTTGGTGTCCATGTGAATGAAACTCAAGCCATTGCTCTTGTAATTAACAGACAGTGGTCTGTGGAATACACCAATGCTTTCTGTGAATGTTGTGATCATGAATGTACGAATATATTTTGATACTTATTTATATGAACCTAGTATAAATAACCCTCTCTTCAAAATCAACAAAACCAAAGGAAACTTATTCTTATTCTTACACTGTGTACAAATGTCGCAAAGTTGCACACATGGACATTCAAAAGTGCTTCTGCCTTTCTTTCCATTCAGTATATTGCTGACACTTTAAATCACAATATAATGTCGTATTAGCTATATCACAATAGTAATATCATGGTGCCGTTTGACACCGAACAACATGCAAAACTACATAACTACTAAGGACACATGGTATCATTAATTAATGTTTTGTCTGATTTATTAATTGATGTTGTGAGTGATTTCAGTAAAAAAAAAAATGTGCCATCTCAGGCACTTTGCCCTAGTCACACGCTTCTGTGGAAATAGAAGTAGGAAGATTCATTATAGGTCAAGTTCTGCATGGCAACGTTATTCAGGATAAACAGGGACAAGAAAAATGCTTTATCAGCTACTCACTGTTATTCACTGTATTGTTAATGAATTAGTGCCTGTCAAATGATAAAATTTATTTTTTATAAAAGTTTTTATACATTTTTTTTTATTTTTATAAAAGTTATTTTGTAATATACACTATGCGTGTGTATATGTATTATGTATATAAAGAGGCACACACATACATATTTAGATATATATAAGAGCCGAAATGTATATTTTTAATATAATTTATATTATATATAAATATATTTCATATACATTTATTCATATTTATTATGCAGAATAAAACAACTTTATTTTGGATGCAATTAATCACGATATATCATTTGACAGCAGTGGTTTTAATAAAAAGCTATTTAATATAAAGTTTTTATTATAAAGTATTTTTCAAATGACGATTTTAATAGTATTCTCATGTCAAAAGCACAGGGGAGGAAAGCTAGTCGATCTTATTTAAGGATCTAATGTTGTGGAAGACTCTAGTCTAACAACCTCAGAAGATCTGAACTAGGAAGGAGGCAAATTCATTAATATGCATCTTTTTGTTTGGGAAGCCAACGGTGCATATCAAAAACAATGCCCAGCGCAGATCAGACCGCCAGTTTCGACACTGGTTGTGTGTTGGCTGTCCTGCCTTCTTATTAATCATGCAAATCCACCAAATTCTTCCGTTAAATAATCCAGATTTTTTTTCCCCTACTAGTTCTAAGCCTAATGGCATGAGTTTTGAAACCTCTTTAATCAGCACATTGTTTATAATGTTCTCTAGCAGCTGAATGGCTCTGGAAACTTCTGTCCTAAAGCTGCAAAACATCTGTAGCAAACAACCCCGGTGATATTTGATATGAGACATTGCATCAAACTTCCTGATGTCTGAAAATCTGATTTCTGTAGAAGCACAGATGGGGGTTTTGTAGCGGTGCCTGCTTACTAGCAAACTAAGGGAGTGGCATGAAACAGAAAAAAAAAAAAGAGGGTAGTGGGTCACAGTTTTTCAGAGGCAGCTTGTGGTGGGGAAGACCCCCTAATCAAACAACAAACAATCAAAACAGGTGCTTGTGTGAGAACTTCTTTCCTGTCTAGGGCTGGCAACCTCACTTGACACTTTCACACGAAATATGAAAGTGATCATTGTCTTTTTACCGTCAAATACTGAAGAGATCTGAGAAATGCTTTGAATTGTCAGGGGAAAAAAACAGCAGTGTTTTACAAAAAGTCTTCGGTGTTGCAAGATACCGTTTTATTGTGGTAAATGCAAGTTGCAAGTTGATTCGATACACAGTGGGTGCATATACAGTTTTGTTTTTCCTTTTTAAGGTTAACAGAAGAAACGTGAATTTGTTTCTTCATTTTAGGACATATTTGCACTTTCACAGAGTAAATGCCAGTTTCGTTTTTGCAAATAAAATGCTCTACACAGTTCATTTCTACAGTTTGACCTACATCTATACAATCCATGCGCTATTTATAACTGCTAACAAAGCACAACCTTAGCTCTATTTCTCAGAATTTGTTGATATTATACGTGGCTGCTGATTACTGATAAGGTCTTTGGTGTCCACTAGCAGTTACAGATTATCATTATTATAGTGTCATTTTATTACTTGTAATCTAATGTTTGATGATACACTTCTAATTGCCCTTTGCAAGAACATGCTTAAACAAGTACCTGAGTATTTCTATATGGACGGACATAAACAAAGCTGAGACATTAGCAATATCTGCTGGTTGATAGAAGTAACTGCAGTTCTTTTTTTGAGACTATAGATTCAAGTATTGTTTTCATTTTTTTGTAGAATTGCACATATATATTGCTATTGCTATATCACAGTGTTAATAATATGATTGCACTATACAGGATTATTATTTCAGTGAAAATATATTATGATTGCATTTGGTTATAAGCATTCGACTTGTTTGGAATAGTAGGGCATATAGGTTATTAAAAAATAAAGAGCTATTTTTGAATAATAGGTCATTTAAATAGATAACAAAAATAATTACAAAACTTATAAGTCAAATAAATTAATTAATACATGCCTGCATAGTTTTAATTTTATCGTACTATAATTATGTAATACGTGCATGCAAAGAGTTTCAGATTTCAACACACACTTTTCTTATTGCTTTTGTAAATTGCACACTCTGAGCATCCTACCAATAGTTCATAGAACTAAAGATCTATCCAAACTGTTCTAAACCAGCCTCATCTAATAAAGTGGTTATTTTACCAGAAAACATACATTTAACCGGCAGTACCTAGACAGAATGTTACTTGCACAAAACAGTCGTGTCCATGTTTAAGAAGTGAACGTGCATTCTGGTCTCGATTTCAATTCCTTTAAGAATCTGTTGAGCAGGAAACAAAGAAAGAGAGTGAAGGCAGGTTATATCAGTACAGCAAATCTTACGCGATCAAATACACACGTTGTATGTGATAATGCAATGCAAGACAAAATATCTGCTTAAAAGAAAATAGCCAAACGCTAAATTGGACCATATGGTGTGTGCATATTAATGGACAAATTGACAAACCTTCAAAAAATGCTCAAATGTTATTCCTTCGTAGAAATCATCAGGTGCCTGAAAAAAACAAGCAAAGAGACAAACTGGCATAAGACTGTGTGTGTTTGTGTACATACTTATCAATGCATTGGAGACAAATTTGTCCCCAGAAGTGAACCAGATCTTCAATATAGTGGGCATTCAATCAAGGATATAATTATTATTCATCTTTATAGATCAAATGAATGGATTAAATAATTAATTAATTATAATGGAAGAATGAATGAATTTCTCCAATTCTTAAAATACTACCAGGTTAAACCTAGTGCACCCCAGGTCACTCACTAAAAAAAAAAAAGTGCTTCATGTGGCACGGTTCGTCAGACTTGTGTTCCCTTGCCCTGTGTTTCGCTTCCCTTCCATGCCCATATTTGGTCCTTCCAGTTCCTCCCTTAGTAGTTAATTCGGTCCCAGCTGTGTCTTGTATTACTTCATTCCCTGCACCTGTCTGCCCCTTGTTATTCTGGTGTTTAAATACCCTGTCTGTTCAGTTCTGCTTTTGGGCTGTTAAATGTCATCTTTTAATAAATACCTTGTCTCCTTGTTCCCTTGTGACAGCGCAACGTGAAACTGTTAACTGTTTTTATTGTTATTTTACTGAACTCAAAAATATAAAAAACTCTTCACATTCAGATTACTGCTTTACAGATATATTGACAGAATGTTGATATATTGTCTCCATGCAATGTTGGTGATTCGGCCTCTAAATAACATACCATGGGACCTACTGAGATACTGGCAACCTCCAGCATTGCAGCATCTGCAATGCCCTTAGCTGTCTCTCTTCCAAGAGCTCCACTACGGGACAACAGCTCCTCTACTACCTAAAGAGAGACCACAACACTGCTGATAATCTGTGAAGATAATCACGGACTACCCACAGGTAAACCCATTTTACAAATGATTTACTCTGACTTAATTACACACAAAAAGGTGATTTCTTACATGTCTGTATTCCTCCAGTGTAATGGTTCCATCATTGTCGGTGTCATGCATGTTGAACAGAACTATTGAGAAAGAGAAAGTACTTCGTTAATTCTGTTGTGACTTTATGGCTCAGTTGACTGGTATTTTATCTCCAAGTATCCTAGTTTGATGTTTTGAATATCATTTCTGCATGCCCTTACAGCGCAGTTTGGCTCTTCTTATTTCTTCCTTTTGCTCCTCTGTGATCTGATGGGTTGGTGCTCTGAAGTATGACATGACGGTAAGGAATTCCTCAAAACCAATTTCTTCCACAGATCCCACACCCTCTTTCTTGAAGTTCCTGTGAAGAACAAGTGGGGATAGTAATGTTACAGGTTTACAATTGCAATTTCATGATTAATCGCATCCAAAATAAAAGTTTGTTTACATGGTGTGTGTGGGTTTTTTCTAAAAAATAAAAAAAATACACACACACACAGCATTTTGAAAATATTTGTATGAGATTTGTATGTATGAAAAATAAATTGACTTCTATTTAATATAAATTGAAATTTTGTCTTAAATATTTATGTGTATATATACCAGTATGTGTGTACTATGTACACAACTAATCATTCTGTTTATTCATGGACATAAACTGTTAATTACACTAGAAGTAAAATAAAAAATTATTGATTATACATTTAATTTTGTATATTGCCTTTTATTTCTCAAAGTCACAGACCCACAAAAGCCACCTATTTAAAGATAACCAAATGAACAAAACCCACAGTGCAATACTTCCCTTTACTATTAAGGTGTTTCTTCACATCTATTTGTGCTGTTTGTAATGAAACTTCAAAAATGTGACGAAGTATTCAAAGGCAATCTCAACTTCTGAGGCAGTAGGAGGTCATTTCAAGCAACACATAACTCTTGTCATTATTGCCAGATGTATAGAGAAAACAAATGAGCACAAACCTTCTATCGAAAAAAGCTGCTATAATCTGGGACCGAATTGGGTTGCTTTCCAGGTCTTGGATTGTTTTAAGGTCATCTCTCCTTTAAATGAGAACGCAAAACAATTAGATTTGACAAGTAAATGGCAGGCATTATAGTACGTATTGTGTATACTTGAGTCTAAAAATTTGTGTAACCAACCAAACCACCTAGGCAGACACATGAACCAAGCACAACACTACTTTTTCGAATATTCAGTACCAGCAAAACTGGTTTGATTCTCAAAAGAATTTTCGAACAATCATTCTGTCGCAAAACTCAGGTGGGACCAATACTGCAGAATGCTCCCTGACACACAACAGATACTTGCAGATTACCGTAACGTTTCCTCGTTTTGGCTGAGCTGTTTAAAACGATTGTGGAGAATAGCGATCTGCTCCAGTGAAACTGAAAGAGAATGAAAATAATGGAGGCGATGAGTCACCAGTCGGCACCATGCACTATGTGTGAACTTAACGCAACTGCTAAAACTTCTTTAAGACCCCTCACACACATACAATAGCTGCTGTCTGACTGACGACTCCTACTGAATTATGGATGATCACATGAGACGTGTAGTAACCTTAAACAGATCAGTCAACCAAAAATACAGAGTTCTGTCATCATTTACTCACCCTCATTTGCTCCAAACCCATATGACTTTATTTCTTCTGGTGATTTTAGAGAATGATAACATCAGTCGTTGTTCACTTACATGGAAGATGATGAAAGCGAGTGGTGACTGAGGCATTCATTAAGGCTGCCAGAAAATATCTCCATCTGTCATATGGCTTTGGAACAGCATGAGTGTGTAAACAATGAGTGGTTGAATTAACATATTCTTATGGTACACGGTTTGTTGTTTGAGTCCATATTTTGGGTCTGCGGTAAGAACTATCAAACTAAGCACCCAAAAACAAATTTGCAAGCATACAGATTTGTCTTCCTTTGTCCACATAAACAATTATGAATGCTAATGACAAAATATCAACATCAGATACTAAGTGTGTAGGCTAAATATTAAACTAAACACACTTGCAGTTCTGTAGATCTGAGATGTAAATTTCACCAGCTCTATGTTTATGTTGTGAAAAGAGATATTTCCAACATTTATATGACTATACGTTTCCTGTGATTATAGTGCTGCGTATGTCAGATGTAAAGGGTTGTTAATTACATTAAACATAACCCCTTCGTAATAGTTATACTCACAGCCTGTCTTCTGTGACAGGGTTCTATATTGATGGTCATTCGGCAAAGACTGGAAGCTTCCCATCACGATAGTGGTCCTACACCAATAATAGTGCCTGCGAGTGTGTTCCTCGATCTTCCGGGGTTTTTGGTTTCACTAATACACCAGTGTTTGCCTTGCAGAACAAATGCATGCAAATTGCATTGTGCCTGGCGAGAATGAGAACACGTCCCCTGGGTCCTAGCGCCGCGTAAACATCCTCTGCATCAACTGCTGTTCTAAGAATTCACGCCTACTTTGCTAATCCAGTTTCTGATCGTTGATCACGCCCGAACCAGATATTAAAATCTAATCAAATATCGTGTCTACACAATGAAGGCTGAAGAGAAGGGAGCCGTCATCTCGGCCGCGTTCATTCATAATACATGTCACCGTGACAGCAGCAGTACAGCTCTTTCTAGAAAGCAGAAATGAAACTGACAATTCTGAGAAAGCCACCGGCAATAATCTCACTATATTATTACAATTAATTAAAAAAATAATGTTTGGAAAGGTAAACTGATATTTTCAATTGACACGCTACCGCAAAAGATAGAAATAGCCCACTTAAAACCATTTTATGTTGGTGAAAATACTAGTGGCCTAAGACTTTTGCACAGTACTGGACATATTATTTTGTTACGTCAAATATGCTAAATGTATATTTATCAGCATTCTCAATTTTTTTTTTTTTTTTTTTTTAATACATTTGTATTTAGCTTCAGTAAGGATAAGCACAAAACTAACCCATAAACTACATTGGTTTGACAAAAGCTTTTATAGCATATAGAGGTCATTCATTTCTCTGGTTTCACAGAACATACACTCAACAAAAATATAAACGCAACACCTTTGTTTCTGCTCCGATTTTTCATGAGATGGACTTAAAGATCTAAA
>JAUMHQ010000053.1:7500804-7529143 GCA_032361165.1 Enteromius paludinosus | reverse complement strand
GACAGCTCCAGCCCAAAATGTGCGTCGGCCCACCGGGCATTGCCCGGTATGCCCTATGGCCAGTCCAGCCCTGACGAGATGTGCTTCTTTATGGAATTTAGTTGTATTTGAAAACCAAATGAAAGGTTTATGGGACATACATGGTTTTTGATACCGTTTTGATCACTAACAACACAAGCTTCGGCTGCAGGTCTTCTGAGATGTTTTATGAACTTGTATCTGTTCTGGCCTTTGAGCTTAATGTCACTACAGAGAATACTCTTGACCTTTTGTAGTAGGTAGCAGTTATGAGACAACTATATCACTCTTTTCTTCTTTGTTCTTCTGTGTTCCATTCAGTTCCTATAAATATTTATGACTGAAATTTCTGCAGTGCTTAAAATTTATTTAAAGCTTACAAAGCTTTAAACAATACCAGCATACGAAACTGAACGACAGTTTAGTACTTTTAGAATCCATATAAATCAGATGAAGAACTTAGAAAATGAAACTGATTTATACTTTGCTTAAATTGTCTTTAAATGATCATTTGCCACTTCAGAGAGATGTGAGTAATCGGGTCAAACTGCAGTTGTCCTTTTGATGTGATATCTCTCTACGAGAGCCAGATCAGCAGACTCCAGGAATAGCGCCACTTCCCTTAAATGCTATTAGCAGACAGATATGTCAGAATGGAGGAAGGCTGATACAATTATTGTGCGATTCAGACCATCCACAGTCTTTCGGCCTTGGCTGTTTACAGGTCAAATTCTGATGCACGTGCACACACACAAGGAATGGTTGGAGGTTTTCTGATTTTCCCATCTTATTTAGGCACACACACAACTGTCAATATGTCCAGTCCTCTCTGGGGTGGTGCATATTGTGCTCTGGCTGGTGCAGCTATCATCCAACATTAATTGAACTGAGGGACACTGAGGACTTTTAGGGCATGGTATTTCACGCCATCCTGATAGGACACCAGGAGAGCAGGAGGAGAGAATTGCTTTGAAGTGATTCATTTGTGGAGGACACCATGCCATACATCACCGATGCCACACTGAGTATATGAGTTTTCACTGGGTCTCTTACACGGGTGAAGCTTCAAGTCTCGCTAATCTTTTGTGACATTGTTTATCTTACACTTGATTTATTTTAGAAGCTGGAATCAATGGCACGTTTTGAAAAACATCTTACATGTATAATTGAAACAACTGCATCTACAGTACATAAAAATGCCACAGCTTGAATTTTAACCAGAATATTGCAATAAATCCACTCAACAATACATTTCAAATTTACCAGTCATTGACTGCACTTTATATTACAGGCTGTTCTGGGTCATTTAATATAGATCACATAGTGTGATGTGTTTTTTAATACAGTAGCTGTGATTCTTAGTATTAGCGTTTCCAAAACAACAGCTTTTTCTCCTTTATGGATCGTTTTCTCTCTTCAAAAATCAGATTTTTCTTTCTCTTCTTACTGCAGCAAAACTAAATATTTTTTGGCTTGCATTGACCGGTACAGAAATTCACCCAACGTCCACTTCTCAGAACCATGTGAAACATTTCTAGAAATAGCAAGCATATCTGAAGTGCATGTTTTCAATCAAGCTAAATAATTGATCTACTCCGTTGTAAAGGTTAGCTTCCCCCCCTTCCACATGTAAATGAGAGGGCACTAATGAAGTCAAATAACAAAGCCAGCAGTGTGTGGTTACACCAGATGTGTAAAGAGATTAGATGAGCCTGAATCAAAGTCAAGGCCAATCTGATCTGATCGGCTTGACGAGATCTGTACACCAGCTCCACCAACTCTAAATAAATTATTGTAACAGTTGAAGTGTTCTAATTGCATCATGAAGACATTTAGAGACTGTGGGGGTCCTGTAGGACCTCAGAACTCATGTGAGCAAAACACAGAGCCGACAGTAAACAAGGACGTTCAAGGACGACATCCAAGCTGTGATATCTGCACTGAGGCAGCAGCGCTCATAATGATGACAGAAACAATTTCACCCACCAACACAATCTTCTTATGGTTTACTTGATGTTGTCTTCAATGAGAACGACAGAGCAGTTAATAGCAATGAAAGCCTCAGAGAGAAATTCCTCTTGAGGTTAAGATTAGTCCGGTTGTTGAGTATTTAGTATGGAGATGTTTAGGGAAATTATTCTTCTGCATTTGTATGCACAGTCACAACATACTTTTGTTGTTCATAAATTAAACATACAATCTGAATATTTACTTAACATAATTGTAATAATATTTGATTTAACAAATCAGTGTTCTTCCTATAATGTGATGGCAAGAAACTTACTGCAATAACTGAAAGTTACTATTGTTCAGATGTGATTAATGGATGACCTGATTGACCTTTAATAAAATATTCACAAAAATATCCTGAAGATAAGGGGGCATTCAGAGACATGACGAACATTTCTTATTTCAATATGTCAGACTGATTTCATGCCATGACCGATTGGACACTTATTTGCATTATGTCATAGTTCTGCTCTCCTGGGAGGCATAAATATCTTTAGCTGAGCACATTATTTGAAAAGTGTATGCATTCACCAGGAATCTTATGCAAAATAATTTTTTTAAATAAAGCACCTCACTGTTCAGTGACTCTATTATTTATATTACTGAGGTGGGTTGATGCATTATGTGAATAGTTACAGTGTCCATAAAACAGGCTGAAAAGGTTTATTTTACTAGGATCAATTGAGAAAACAACGTTAACGTGATAATTACTTTTAGGAGACCCAACTTACCAGAGTCAAACCAGAGGAATTAGGTCAAACTAAAAATATTATAGCTTACATTATTAGAGCATATTTCACATTATCAAGACTCTCTGACCCTATTTAATGGGTTAATTTATCTGAGTCGCCTTTGTTTGATATAACCCAAATCATTACTGGGTTGAAATGAATCATTGCCCTCCACATGACACTATCGAAGTCATAAATCTCAAGCAAATATGCCTTAGTGGAACTGTTTGTAGTAGGAAATTTAATTCAGAGAAATACATTAAAATTTTGTTGACAAAAGACATTAGACCAGAATAGGAGGTACAAGGAGAGACAAAGATTATTTTTATACTCTTGAGGCAGCGCATGACATACAATGCTTATATTTAGTTTTTTTTCGCTCTGCATTAAAAATTCAAGATGACCAATATAAATATTTGATTAAAATGTATTTACTTATTTAAAGTTTATGTAAGAATATACGTCAAGTGCCAATTAATCTACTGTAGTCCTATCATATATTATGGAAACCTTCTGTTCAATAGATTCCTAAGCTGTCTCTTTTGATAAACTGATTATATTCTGAACACATGTGGATTTCTATTAAAAAAAGAAAAAGCAACAATGAACAGCCATCCGTGTAAATGCCTCTCTAGGCAATTACAAAGGCAATCAATATTCCCAATAGCGTTTGGGACAGTAACCGGTTACAATGCAATACAGGTTGCATTTATGAGGTTTTGAAGCATCTCTCTCTGCTCTGTTAGTTTAACAGATTGCATTTTTCATGCTGTGAAATATGGTACTGCGTTGTTTTATCAATGATGTTTTTCTCTGATGCAAGCAAAATTGTCAAGAAGTACCGATCTATCAGCCAAAGACATAAGATAATGTTTTGGTGCATTATTTTAGTGCAATCAAAAGTCGCTATGACAGAGTGATGAGCATTAAAACAGACTCTTCCATTCCAGTCATGATATTGTGCCTTTCTCTTGATCCAGTTTGCTCTAGTACCAGACACTGTTAGGAGGACCAAAGAGATAAAGGAACTTAGGAGATTTTAAAGAGACTGCGAATTAAAACACAAACCACGTTATTTGCAATTAAACAAAATCAATACGTACATCTCCACTAGGAGTGAAAAGGAATATAAGAGCTCTCTGCTCATGAAACTTTGTGTGTTTTATTTTCTTCAAAGTTTTAGATGTGAAACCTCTACAGAGACCAGCTTAAATCAGTAATCCCACTGTTATCCTGCCCTTGACCAAGACACATAACCTCAGTTCATTATAAGAAATTGATCTGGAATATAAATCTATTTGAAATTAAAAGGGGACTGCTAAATGGCAAGTTTCTTAGATATAACTTCACCATATTCAAAAACACGCTAACGACGCTTTCTGTTGGCAGTTGTCAGATGGACATTTGACTTGAGAGACATGGGGAAAGAGTCAGGTGCAGTAGAGAGAGACCAGTGCTGAGACAAGCTGTCAAACAGTCCAACACCACAAGCTGAGAACTCAGACAGGGCAGCACTTTCTCGACGCTCTGAATAATGAGCTGCTGCAAGCCTTAAACAAATGCAAAACAATGTAGTCATAAGAAAGCCTTGTGCACAATTTCTCTAAATTATATACTTTTATCCACTAAATGAGCTCATTTCAAATGTGATGCCTGCTACAGGTCTTAATGGGGGCAACAAATTACTAAAAAAAAGCAAAAATAAATAGATAGAAAGGATCCAGCTAGGAGAACATCTAGCAACGTTATTTCACATCATAACATGATTAGCTAAAAAAAAATAGATGTGTCTGAGAGGCAGAGTCTCCCCGAAGTAAAGATGAGCAGACTCTCTCCAATTTTTTAAAGAGTGCTTAGTAAGATTGTGGAACAATTTAAAAACAACATTCCTCAATGCCAAATTAGAAAGGCATCATCTACAGTGCATAACATCATCAAAAGATTCAGAGAAACTGGAGAAATCTTTGTGTGTGTACGCGACAAAGCTAAAGACATTTGTTGGATCCCTGTGATCTTTGGGTCCTCAGGCGACATTTATTGGCATGATTCTGCCTTTGACAACAGTAAATGGGCCCAGGAATACTTCCAGAAACCACTGTCAGTAAACACAATCTGCCTTTCACCTGTAGAGAACATTTGGCGGATAATTAAACGAAAAATACATTATAGATGACCACAAACTCTTCAGCAGCTGGAAACATATATCAGGGAAGAAAGGGACCAAATTCCAACACTCCAGAAACTCATTTTCTCTTCAGACTGTTTTATAAAGAAGAATAGATGCACCATGGTAAACATGCCCCTGTCCCAACTATTTTGAGACCTGTGTCATTTTGTGCATGAAACTGTATAATTTCTCAGTTTAAACATTTGTGGGACTGTTGAATAAAATAATAGCTAATTTCTATTAATAATAGCTTTTTTCCATTTTATTAAAAAAATAAATAAATTTGGTTGTAAAAGGCTGCATTTAAAGTTATAATCGATAAGTATACACAATCACACATACCTGACCTTCTTGAGCAGTTAAAAGGGAAGAAATATAGCACTTGCCATGTGCTGCACTAGGAATGGACGTTTGTTGTCTACTTTCATGCCTGTTAATTTAACCTCAATAGAAATCATTCAGAGCTGCAGTTCTGATTTATAAATAGAACATGGCTTTGTAAGCCACACTTCACCTATTTTTATAACCTATAGTCCTTTACTCTGCCCTATAGTAAAAGTTTATTTCATTTATTATAAAGTAACTTTGGAAAGTGTTAACTTTGGTTTCCCCAAATGCAATAACTATTGAATAACAGAGATGCAATTCTGAAAACAAAGTCACTTTTCCAGCAACTATTATTTTTAACTCACCTGTCATCTGGACATATACGGACATAAGCTATACAGTACATTGTATACAATACACAGCTGTATATTTTACCTAGGCGTTACAAATACGGCTAAAGTTATTAGAACCATTTTATGGTTTAACACGGTGACATTTTACTGTAGACTTAATACTTCATGGGTTTCTTCATACAAATTACACCTCGCACGTTTAATATTTTAACATTTATTATAGAGTGTATCAGCTATATTAGTCTAGAATACTTCATTAAACGATAAAAGGCCTGATGCGCTTCCACGAAAATAGGCTATGGATATATAAATATAAACTGCATGGTATTAAAACTACTACTTCAGCTCAGTTGCTACTCGCTGATTGTCCGACAAACAACAAAACTTCAGAAATAAAAAGCTTTTGGAAAATTTGAAAGAGTTCTGATTGAAAGCGGCCTTTGGTATGTTACTCGCGTTTGAGCGCGCGCGTATAGTGTAGGCGAGTGACTTTGGCTGAAGGTACACGCATCAGACGACCGCGCATTCGTGGATCAGACCTCACCGAGGACGCAGCGGAGCATAGCTTTCTTGGATTTCTGATTAGCATCTCTAGTTTGCGCGAATCAATTAACATCAGTCATTTCTAGTAAATGAACGCGTTATTTGTCGTTTTGTAACGGAGGATCTATGTTGCTCGTGTGCTTTGCCGTTTACTTCAGAGCAAGCCACATTTTCTGCGATCTACCTAATGGACAAAAAAAATTTAAATGTTAGATATCTCGGTGTTCGGAATGCTTCAGCATATTCTGATTTGCTCAACTCGAGACCGTTCGACTACCTGTAGGATTGCATCAAGCGCGTGAGGGAGGCGGTGATGCCCAGGAGGTAATGCGCATTAGTATAATGTGACACAATTCGGTTTTTTTTGTTTCACTCGAACGGAGGTTTCAGTGCACATCGTGCACATCTGTACCCGGTGAATGTTGGAACCACCTTAATCTCAAGGAGAGCCGACGGCACGTTGTTTTCGAACAGGCGTTGGGATGCTCTGCGTTTATCCTTCAAACCCAGTTGAAGATGTACAGAACACGAGGACATTTCCTGCAATATACGCGTACCTGTACCACACAAGCTCCCTCTGAATGGCAATACTCGAATGTTTGAATTTGGTGAAATCATATGGCAATAGTTTTTGCACCTGATGCCAAGCAATCCGCAATCGATCGAATGAGTGATCATTCCCGCATGAGTGTGCAGAGTGACTAATCGCACCTGGACCACAATAAGACAGGATGGAGACGAATCAGACAAGCGTTTTGATTGCTGGCTTTGAGCTAGCAGCAAGCGCTCTGGAGTAAAGTTGCAGTGGCCGAACTACAGGTGCTTTATGAAGATCAGAACCCAATCGTTAGTTTGCCCTCGCAGAAATGCCAGTGCGTGCTGTGACTTCCAGGTTCATGTACAGGGGACTTTGCTCAATTCCAGATATCCTCTCCTACAGGAGTCCCGTCAGCCTCCCCGAGGATGAAGTGGAGGGTAAGTGATATTTCATTGTGAGTTAGAGACGTTATCTGTGGCGATAGTGCCGCTGGTACTTAGTGAATGTGCGTTTCAGAACCTCGGAGAGCGCCCTGCGGCAACCTCTACTGCCCACAATAAAGAAACTGCTAGTTTTTTTCTTTTAAAGGTCGACAAATAATTTGACAGAAGTACATATTTTCATTTTTATTTAGGTTTTATTGTTGAATTGGAGATAAGGTTAGTTCTATAGTGGAGAGATCAAGCTTAGGCTACAATATGACGGGTGAAGGTGGGCGTTCATATCTGATCACACACCAACACAGGCGCAAATGCAGGCTATGTAGTATCTAAATATTTGTATTACAATTAACATTTTTAAATAATACTTAATCTTTGGACTAAAGACAAGTTTAAATAACACATGTTAAATGAACTGATCATTTTAATGGTTGCACCATTTAAAAATTCTCTTCATTCAGATGTCTTGAAGAGAATACACTTCGTGGAACTACATAGATTAAATGACATAATTTAGTTAGATTTCATGCATAATGTTTTTGTACACAGCCTTTTTTATGCATGCGATACACAAGTAACACTCCTTCAGTTCCAGAGAAATAGAGGCCTACCTCTTAATTACATGTTGATGTGGATTCATTATCATGTTCTTTTTCTTATATGAAAAGAGTCCAATCTAAATAAAAAAATATCGATAGATATAATATATAGAACCATATCTCGTGCTTTAGCTACAATTAGGTTAGTCCATAGGCCGTATGGCACGGTTTCTGCCATAGTAGCAATAGCATATAAATTTACAATAATATAATTTATCTAATATGTTACAGTTAAGAAACGTTCACAATATAATTAATATAATAATGTAACGGCTAATAAAAATATGGCTTGGTACATCTAAATATTTTCAGAATAATATAACATTTTCTTGTGACACTTATTAATGACTTTTAATGACAGTTATTGATAGTTTTATTTAAATGTCTCCTGATATTTAAAGGGCAATCAGTCATAGCACTTATTTATCCTGATCTGAATCACTCTGATTAATTGGAAGGAAGTCTCAAAGTGGTTCAACTCTCCAATCATGCGTACTGACATAGATAATGTTGTCGAGTTTAACAATTAAAAAAGTTTGTGTCATTGCATGTTGTAACATGGACGATGTATCTGGCACATCTGCAGAGATCCGTGAAGCCTTTAAGGTGTTTGACCGTGATGGGAATGGGTTCATCTCAAAACAGGAGCTAGGAGTGGCCATGCGGTCTCTTGGTTACATGCCAAATGAAGTGGAGCTGGAGGTGATCATTCAGAGACTGGACATGGATGGTATATCAGCCCTCGCAAAAACTACAGAAACGTTTATATCTTTGGACACGCATGCCCTGTGTAATTTAGCACATAACGTGGGTTGTTAAATTGCGTGATATTCTAATTTGTCTTGTTTTGATTACATGTAAGCCCTGCTAAGGGGGCATTTATCAGAGAGGCAAGGTGGAATTGCAAATTCAATTCAAAACACCTGCAACAGCAAAACAATTCAATATCGTAATGGTTATTGTGAATCACTGAACAAAGGACTGATGTTTTTGATAACGATTCAAAAGATTAGAGTCTGGCTGTTCTGCGGGATCAGCGTAAGATTACAATCTCCCCTAAGAAAAGGTTACAGTGAAGCTGGCCTGTGTTTGTGTACCTTTTGTTTCGCAGGAGACGGTCAAGTTGACTTTGAGGAGTTCGTAGCACTTCTCGGACCAAAACTGTCTTCAGCTGGTATGCCCGACAGATTCCACGGAGCCGAGTTTGACTCCATATTCTGGAAGGTATGGGGTTTTCTTTGAAATAATCTCAATTATTTCCCCCCATAGTCTCAATGATTAGTTCTGTCTGGCTTCAGCTTTACTTTGTTCTATTGTTCTGTGTCTCCCTGTGATTACTGGTGGAAGGAAGATTATTCATACATTATTCACACTCTCCAATTAACTTACTGACATTTCTTTGGTAGCAATAGCATTAAATTAAAATTAATGTTGAAAGTGCCGTTTCAGTCCATTAGAAGGCAATATTCTCTTAAATGTGCTATTTAGTGTAGCTCATCTGTGCATCGGCCGCTGATCATTTATAACAGTTATTTTATCATTTAAAGGGATATTTGGCATTTGGAACGTAGCTTTTTTAATGAAAAGGTCGATTTTCCTTTCCTTTCTCCTTGTGTCGTTTAGTGTGACATCCAAAAGCTGACTGTGGATGAGCTGAAGAGACTCCTGTATGACACCTTCTGTGACCATTTAACTATGAAAGACATTGAGAACATCATCATGACTGAGGAGAGTCACCTAAACAGCCCAGAGTGCCAAGTAGATATTGACAGTAAGTCTTCACACGCTAACAATTCTCAAAAGCAAAGCAAAATTGCTGCAAACATGATACACTGACCTTGGCTGTTTGTCTCTAGCATATTCGCTCCCTGTGTGTGCCCACGCATCCGTTTCATTATGAAGTGTCTGGACATTATCGTGTCAATCAAAATTGTCTGTCAACTCCATTACTAACCCAAGACACAGAGGCCATTGCTGCAGTGTAGAAAAAAAGGTCTATTTTTAGCTGAAACATGTTCTGTTGATAGTCCTGGGGAAATAAAGGAGCTCATGAATCTGTTTGAAGCAGGACAGTGGGGAATGGATCTGCAATACTGATGAGCACTTGAACATCTCGTATTCTTTGGTGGAAAATACCTTTTAAGTGAATACCAGCCACTGGCAAGTTTTGATTCCTATTCGTAAGCAGCTTATACAGATATTGTGTACTGAAGCAAAAAAAAACTATAAGCACTTAAGGAGAAAGTTAAGAGATGAAATGTTTGTCTTACCAAAAAAAAAAAAGGTACACAATATTGCACGAGCCCTGTTGTTTTCTCATTTGCAGCAGCTGGAAATATTCATATTATAAAAATAGTTCATATTGAGGAATTTACATTTTAGACACTGTTTTCGCCAAATTTAATTAATCGTTGTTGTTTAAATTGTGTAATTACTCACCAATCGGTTGAGTGAATGATTCATTGACTCTTCACTTGTCCTCACCTACTGGTAAAACTATGTAACCTGAAGACAGAGTCACTGAGTAGTCTCTGCTACTAAAGAATACACAGACATGCATAAATACAGACAAATGAAGTGATGTAAACAATAATAAAGAGTTGTTTGACCAATCAGATTCAAGGACTGACATCGTATAAAAATAAATATCTACTGAAAAAATCCAGTATTCCCTATAATAACTTTCTCTTCCGTTTTCTTCAACTTGTCCTCAAAGCAAGTCCCATGCAACAAGTCAAGCACACCTGTGTGCGCAAGAGCTTGATTTGTGCCTTCGCCATCGCATTCATCATCAGCGTCATGCTCATCGCAGCCAATCAGATGCTTCGAAGAGGGATGAAATGAACAGTTCTGTTTCTAAGACAATGGCAAATGACAAAAGGAAACAAGGTAAACATGCAAAAAAGTCTACTAATGTTACACAGTTTTACAGAAACACCAAAGGCTGCACTTTCATTCTACTATAAGCTCAAGGTAAAGACAAACTGTTGTTAGACAGGCAAAAGAACAATTTAGCCCAAAACAACATAGTTTAAAAGTGTCTCAATCATTATCCTATTTTAATGATCTTTGTCCTATTTTTTTCTTTGGCTTATGTTACAAATTAGATATATATTATAAAGCAGCACATCATATTTAAAGTATTGTATAGCTGTAACTCACTCATGTCAGGGTCATTAAGTAACATGACATATTTACAAAGCTACAAAACGTGTGAGCGGGTCATGTGCCTCACACAATTTTAAATCCAGTAGAACCTAGATTCATTTTACCAACACGGTCTCAAACATCACTGGTTTAATCTGTGGGGGATATTAACGGATACAGCGTTTAAAGAGGAAATAAAGAAATCTCTCAACGCTATTGAAGTCAACATGAATAGTTAGGCTTAGAGCAATTTAAAAAGAAAATGAATGTACTAGAAATCTACCAGTTGTAAACTGTGATGGAAAATAGAGTATACGTTTGGTGACAATCCAAAGTGTTACTGAATCTAACCTGTGCAATTGTCTTTTATTAACTTGCAAAAACAGTATTTCTTCCAGTCTTGACTCTCAGGATTGTTTGTCGACAGGTCTTTTATTAAATCGTCAGCTGGTTGTGTAAGAAAAAGTATTGTGAAAACGACTGAATATTACAGGCTATTCGTATTGTGTGCCACGTGAGGCTAAATGTTTTTTGTCGATATCTTGCAATATAACTGTTCTGAGTGTTAATACATATGATTACATATTTGCATGACGTGTTTCCTAGCATTTTGATAACATCAGTGTTGTCAATGAATAATCGATCTGTATCAGTATTATTATTTTCTTTAAGAACTTGTGGATTTCATTGTTCTGGGATGTTTTGATCAGTATAATGGTCATGACATTAATGGTCTCTCATCGTAAACAAATTTGTGTCCACGTTGTCCTGGTCAACGTAAAAATTACAGGTTAAGTTTGTTTTTAAAGCAACTGTATGTATTTTATTTTATTGTTTAACCTTGAATTATCCGTTTCAAAATAATTCGACCAAATAGTCTGTTTCGTTCAAACTCTCCCCTCAAAGGTTGTGGGTACAAATTTCCACAATAAGGGCAGACTCGCTTCACTGCAAGGGGCTATAAAGTTGCTCTTAACTACATACAGTTGCTTTACGTTTATGCATTCATAGCTTAACTCAGAGGAAACTAACCAGTGCAAGTTATTCCAAAAGATTTAAGTTAACTTAAAAGCTTTAAGTTTGGGGAGTGATAAAGGTAACAAGCAATATTTGGCTTATGCATACTCCGAAATAAATGTATGCATCCAGCATCTATCTGTAATTTATGCATCTGTCAGTAATCTCAGTGCCTAAACAGTGAATTGGATGGTGTTGTTCTGTGTGTCTTAGAAGTCCAAAGTCTATATTTTTGTGCACTTTCTCAGTATTTGATTCCTGTGTTTGTGCTGTATCACAGATGGCACTTAACTGATACATATTGTACCAGTTTCACAAACGGGGCTTAGCTTAAGCCAGGACTAGGCATTAGTTAAATTAAGATATTCAAGCAACTTTTACAAAAATGCCAGAACAATGACACTGACATGTTTTAAGATATCTCAGAGCAAGATATCTTCATCTGAGACAGCTCAAACAATCAATTTAGTCTGGGACTAGCTTAAGCTTTGTCTGCGAAACTGGGCGATTGAGTTGTCCCTTAACATTTCTTTCTTAATTTGGAAAAACAATAATGTAAGTTAAGTCGGTTATGAAACAATAATTTGACTTAATCTGATTATTAAAATGAGTCTGCAACTGCTTATGATTGTAATAATAGTGTTGCATTGGGTTTTATGAGTGAGACATCAATATCCAATTTAAGACTTTCTTCAGAGAAACAATACTATAATACATTACGGAAAGTTTGCAGGCAGCACTTCAGATCATGAAGGTAATGCTGACATGACTAGACTACCTTTGCGCAAAATCTATAAGCAATGAAGAAAACCTGTTTCTTTGCAGTTGCATGCATTTGTAATTTTCTTACATGTTGTATTGTGTGGTGTCAAGGTCAGCCTATGTTGTTAAAATATGCAATCTATGCTTATATTTGATGACAATTTACTGTGATTTAAAGTGTATATACGTATACAAATTGAGATATACTGATTTCAGGACATTAGAAACATATCACACTCTCGATTTACAAAGCATGTGATCTGCTGTGCAAATAGTTTTTACACACTAATAGGGATATTATTATTTAACACTGCAATGTCTTTTCCCCAGCCAGAGTAATAAATGGGTAAAGGTCCTAGTATTATATGAAAAGTCGTTTTATTTTTGTATTTTCCAAGCATTACTTTATATATGAATTCATCTTATTCCACATGGAAATATTACAGCACATTTACTTAAATTACATCTATTACACTCAACTACATAATGGCTGATACACGTTGGCAGTTACAAATTAGCTCACTTGATTATGTTAATGTAGTGATGTAACAGTAATATATCCAACTGATGTATGTAACTTTGTATTGCATCAATGTAGCCCTAGAAACAACCTTGAATCTATGATGTGCCAACATGTGCTGATGTTACATTTAATTGTACCATGTGAACAAATGAATTAAAACAGTGGTGCTTCTTCTTTGGTCTTTCTTAATCTCATTTTCTTTGTATTACTTTACACACATTACTATAGTATGCAGCAGTTTTAAAAAGAATCCAGGTCTAGCTTAATTTATTTGCTCATACTTCCTCAAGAGTATGCGTACATGCTTCAGCAGAATGGGTTTGCTAACATTTTGCTATCTACTGGTAAATAATCTCAAC
Organism: Enteromius paludinosus; assembly: GCA_032361165.1. Classification (NCBI taxonomy): domain Eukaryota; kingdom Metazoa; phylum Chordata; class Actinopteri; order Cypriniformes; family Cyprinidae; genus Enteromius; species Enteromius paludinosus. Next base: position 7,515,609 of record JAUMHQ010000053.1, on the reverse strand, counting down.
TAGACCATCAAAACCATCATCTAGCCAATAAGACCTTTCATCACCAGCCCGGTAAAGGTAATGCATCCCAATCAAGTGTTCATTCATCAGTGCAGACAAGAGGAGTTCACCAAGGCCATGCAAGCTAGGTGTACAAAACCTCCCTGCAACAAGCTATCAGGACTAAATTGAAAACGCTTCCCTCCTTTGAATGTTAATATGCACCACTGACACAGAAGGCAGACAAAAGCAATAACTCTCTATATAGCGTAACGTTCAGCTTGAGAACACGGTCAACTTCAAGATACACAGCAAATCAAAAAAGCAATCAGTTATGTCAATGTCTAACGTTTAATAGAAAACAACTTTGTGTTCTTTTTCCCCCGCACACACTAATTACAGCTCCACATTATGAAACTCATTGCACCGGATTTATTCAAAATATTCCTACAAACGGTCCAAAATGTAAACTTGTTGCAAAACATGATTTTGTTGCACCTCTTTACAATTTGATACAAATATACACAATGTTCTCCCTTGAAGAAACAGTTCAACCAGAATGCAAATTAGCAGAGAATTCACTCACCCTCAGGCCATCCAAGATGAGTTTGTTTCTTCATCTGGACAGATTTTGAGAAATTTAGCAGGTCATCACTTTCTGCTTACTAATGGATCAACACTTATTCACTGAAGAGAATATATTGGCATTATAAATGCAATCGATTTGGAAAACTCTTGCATTAGTGTGAACAAACTGCCTGTTTTTATTTTTGAGTGAATGTCCTTCACAAGGAATTGCTTTAATTAGCAGCATGTCCTTAAAGGAAAAAAAGTAATCAAATAATTAGTATAAATCACATTTCAACCCCACTCATTGTGTAGCGTCACTCTCCAACCACCAGCTGGCGGGGGATGAAGAGACGGAGGAAGATCTGGAATAGACAGCAAATACGAAGGTATCTCAATGTTTTCAGCACATTCTTCCTCTTCCAGCTTTAAAACTCTGAAAATAAAAGGAGTTACAGGTGACTGCTGAGCTCAAGAGCAAATGTGCGTTTTCTCTACCGCTGGAACCTATATATGCAGATAATTATGCAAATGACACAGCTGTAGGCTGCAGGCATCTCATTTTAATGTGCGCCAGGGTGACCTCTAAAACAAGATTCTTCATGCATTTTGAATGCTCTGAAACACACTTGTACCTAAGCAGCTGGAATCCTTCATTCATATTGTTTGGTATAATACTAAACCCCAAGTGATAATTTTCCAGCATCAAAGTCAATGTAATTAAAAACTAAACCCATCTTTTTGAATGAAATCTTCCAGTCTTATCAAAATAGCCTTCTGTGTAGTATCCCACATTAAGTACCTTCCTGATGTCAAAGCAGCCAGTTTCTTCTCTCTTCTAGAAAGCCATTCATCAACGCTGCGCTCAGCAGATGATCCATCTTGGTCAGGGTCTTCCTTCTGCCGCTTTTCATCTAACAGGAAATTGCCACAATTGTACTCCGTTAACAGACTGTGAAAATGTCTATGAAAGCCAGCAGCTTGCCTTCTCGGTAAACTATGACTTAAAGATCAATGACACATCTGAAAGACATCACAAGATGAAGGTCCAAGAAAGCTGCGCTCACTGCTGCAGCACCTCACCATCAATCTTTTGCTCCAGCATCTTCATATGTCTCTCAGACATGTGTGAAAAACGACAGCTTGTACCAAATACACATTGTCCTGAAAGACAGTAAGAGGAAAAGGCAAACTCATTGGATTCATCAAAGCATGCATACTAAAGAGCCACATGGCTTCCTCTTGTCAAATGTCTCACCTGTCTGGAGAAACTTTCTGCAGGGCTCCTTTGTCCGCTCTTCATTTAAAACTGTGGCAGCGTCTGAAAACGAATATTAAAAACGTGAATCATTTCAAATTAACTGTTTTATAGCCTCCCGCTATTTTTTCCTTTTTCTTTTGTTTTCTTCGAGTACCTCTGAAGTTGTCAAACCAGGCTTTTTTCGCTCGGTGATGCTGGACGCCGTTTAGGTGCTTCTTTCTGTTGTGCATGTTGTCCTGAAAACTGCGGTCACAGTAGTCACAGTAATATCTCTTCCCCATTGTTCAGTAAAACTACAAATCAGGCTCAACTTAAAACACTAATTAACTTATACAAATAGACGAATTTAAATTTTATAACTCGTCCTCGATGAAAGACACACTCCCTGTTTGAGCAGTTCAATATGGCGGACACAACAAACCGCCTGCGCAGACTCAGAATTCAGTGACGTATAGCGCCCTCTAGCGGCCAAACTCCGCCGTACAACACGTTTCACTCACATTTGAGACGAATGTTATTTTACAGTTATCGACTATAAATGTACAGATAGTTTTGCTTTTTTTTTTTTACATGTTTGTGGTTGTGTTAAGTAATCTCGATTAAAATAAGCATCTATAAAAGGTCATAATACAAATATAACAACCCTATTTGATAAATGTGACCCTGGACCACTAAATCAGACATACCAGACATCTTTTTTTAACATTGAGATTTATACATCGTCTGAAAGCTGAATAAATAAGCTTTGTTAGGATAGGACAATATTTGGCTGAGATACAATTATTTAAATCTGGAATCTGAGGATGCAAACAAACTAAATATTGAGATATTGCCTTTAAAGTTGTCCAAATTAAGGTCTTAGCGATGAATACTGGCCTACTAATCAAAAATTAAGTTTTCATATATTTACAAATGATCTTCATGTAGTATGATCGTTAATTAAAATCCTAATCATTTTGGTATAAAAGAAAAGTCGATATTTTTCCTATTCAATGTATGGTTTGCAATTTCTACAAATAAACCCATGATGCTTATGACTGGTTTTGTGCTCCGGGGTGCTTATAAGGTCTATTAATTAATTCAAACTATTTCTCTGTATGTGTCATAAAAAAATGATGATCACAGATCATGTACTATACTACATAATATCCAGAGAGCAGTTAGTATTAATAAATTAATATTAATAATTAATAAATAATATTAATAAACAAAGTTAGTATTAATAGTATTAACAAATAGTATTAATAAAAATGTCTTATTTAAAAAAAAATACACTACCAAAATTCACTAATAGTTGTTTAAAAGGTTACAGCGATTTAAACACTGTTTTAAAATTCAGCTTTATTGACAGAATATATACAGTATATAAATTCAACACTAAGTATTGACAGAATTTTGTGTACTGTCCCTTTAACTGTAAGAGCCCTCCATACACTCCCACTCAGCAGGTGGCGGTAGTACTCCAGCTTTTGCTATCATACCTTTCATATTAAATATGCGGCTCTGCATCGGTACACTGAAACAGTTCATGTGCTGCTGGTGTGTGGCAGTGTAACACACTGAACTCAGCCCACTTTGACTAAGCAACTCATCCATCTTTGGATGTGCTTCCATGTGGAGTCCCTGACGCCGACTGTACGCAGAGACTGAAATCTCGCATCGGAGCGCAGGGACTGTAAACAGCACACGGGACGCTGGAGAGGTACACTGGCCCCGATGGCCAAGAACACGCTGTCTTCGCGCTTCAGAAAGGTGGACATTGATGAATTCGACGAGAATAAATTCGTGGACGATCACGACGAGCCTGCCGACCAGCAAGGACCCGATGCGGTGGAAGTCGACAACCTTATCAGGCAATATCCTTTAACGTGAGCGCAACATTATTAGGGAGTGAGACGCGAACGCGTGACATGAGAGCGCGCGCCTATGTACAGTACTAGGGCACGATGACGTGATGATTGCGCGGCTTTGTTTACAATATTTTAACAGCGCGTTTATTTCTGTTTCTTTGAGTTGCGGCTACACTTTAGTAGCTATGAATTGTATCACGGTTTCCGCAAAGATATTATACAGCATAACTGTTTTCAACATTGATAATAGTAAGCAATGTTGTCCTGAGCACTAAATTTTCATAGTCATGATTTTAGTTTACTTTTCCTATTTCTAAATGTTTATCCCAAACGTTGCAAGATGTAAAAAAAGTTAATGAAAGTATGTATTATTCTTTGTCACAACTGTAAATGCTGAAATTGCCTAATAAGACCAAATACAATCAATATTATGTGAGGGGAATAATTTAATAATAAGCGTAAGTTACTGTGAAATCTGACATTTCATCAGGTGAATCAAGTTACTCATTTTTTTTCCTCGTGGTCACAAATGTGAGATGTTTATGATACCTTTTGATCATGATTTTTATGATACACTTTGGATTATGACATTTTAAGTGCTTTTTATTGTGCTTGACGGCAGAATGGATCTCATTAAGAGATAAACTGGAACTAAACCGCTTGGGTCATGTAAAAATAAATTTAAGTAAGTCTTTGCTTTCATTTACGGTTGACAGCTCTGCATGAAAAACATCAGAAATATTTTATAAAGGCAAATCTTTGCATTCAACACCTGATGTGGGGTGGTGGGGGGTAAGAAATGTCAGATCTGGAAACGCTTGTTTGTTCCAGCAGTTTGTTTTTTAAAAGCAGTGAAGCATATTTCTTCTAATTTGAAGTGACGTGTTTAAAAATGTAATTAAGCTTTGACGGAATTTATTTTCTATAGTATAATGCACTCAATTTGTCGAGAACAAGAGCTCTGTGACAATCCAGATGCGTCATTCTGTCACAGTTTTCCAATTAGGTTAGACTGTGCTTCTCATAATAGGCTTTCCAAGCAAACAGTCATCTACATTGTCTCAGTAATAAACCTGTTAAGGGAGTTGTGAATTCACACGCTATTGTCACGTTGCCATTCTTGTTTCCTTGTGCTGTATAGGCTGAGGTGCACAATGGTGTGATTGTCTCTGTCATAATTTTTCTATTTGTTTTTGATCTCCATGGTGCAGGTTATGCTCCCAGGTAAAATATGCCTGAACGTACACTCCTCTGGTTTTGAGTGTAGAGTTGTTGCCAATGATGTGATCATTCTGCTGTGTAAAGGGTTGGGATTTGGCCCTGGCAGGATGTGAAATAAAATATTTGACTTCCATATTTGGCTTTCTACCCCCCGATTGTGCCCAGAGACCTCTGATTTGCATCGGGCTTCCTCTTCCTCTCTGCTCTACCATAGTACCTGGTTTAGTAAGTTCCTGCAGATGGTATCTGTTGGAGCAGCTGTAGCCAGTGAGACCAAATCTTTTTTTTTTTGCCAAGATCACTCTCACATAGGAGATTGGCTGTTCCGGTCTTTCTCGCCTGGTCTCAGACCTGTAACAAGCACTCTTTAACCTTCTTAATAAACAGTAGAATATCCTTTATCCTTTCATTTGAGGCTCTCTGGTTAAATGTGCAGCTTTTGAGTGTGATGGCCTGTCCAGCGTTGGTAGGCATCAGCATTTGATTTGACTTGTTTAGCAACACTTCTGAGCACTGGGGCAGAATGCATAGAGCTTGATCTTGCTGAACCGCAGTGTGTTATTATAGAACACTGAGCTTCACTTTGAAAAACAAGAGGTCCCATAGGAGCCTTACTGGGTCCCTAAAGAGTGTGATGATGTTTTAAATGAATCCCTGGCAATACATGCTTTTACCAAGTTCATTATATAGGCTGAAAAGTTCACTTTTCAATAAAAACTTTTATTAATTCATATATAAACATATATATATATACCGTTAGGTCAATTAGTATTTGATCATAGTATTTAATTGTTTTTAATTTGTATTTTATTAAATTGTTAAAAAAAAATCAGGATTCCTTAATGAATAGACAGTTCAAAAAAACAAAATTTATTTGAAATAGAAACTTTTTTTTAACACTATAAATGTCTTTACTGTCAGTAGATTAACCTAATGCATCCTTACTGAATAAAGGTAATAATTTCTTTTTAAAAAATCTTAATGTGTACATATGTAGGTCACCGTGATTTTACGAAGTAAGACATGATCCTGGATCGACATCTTTTGTTGATCCTGGGTCAACATTACTGTCCAAAAATATAAACTTATCCCAGTCCTTACCCTTAAACTTACCCAAACCCTAAATGTATGCCTGAAATCAGTGGTAAATGATAGCTGATTAACAAGGGTGTAGAAGCACCTAACCATGATTATAAGCCTAAAACAGATATTTCCAGATGATTCCTCAATTCTGATTGGTTGATTAGAATGTTGTTCCAGGATCAACAAGGATGTTTATCCAGGAACATCTTGTACTTGGTGAAATCACGCTCACCACGCCGAGTAGAATGTGATCCTGGATCAACATCCTTGTTGATCCTGGAACAACATTCTAATCAACCAATCAGAATTGAGGAATCATCTGGTTTAAGGGTAAGGATTGGGATAAGTTTATATTTTTGGAAAGTAATGTTGATCCAGGATCAACAAAAAATGCTGATCCAGGATCACATTCTACTTGGTGAAATCACGGTGACCCACCACATAGGTCAATGAATAGGCTATATGTAAATGTATATGTATGTCCTCTGTATAAATTCTCTAGGGTAGAAATTTCAGTGGACCTTTTTCAATTCACATTTATCCTTTGAAATTGGTTATTTTGAGAAGTGTCTGCCATCAAGTGGTAATATAAATGTAAGAGATTCTCTGGCAAATGAGTTCAAAGCACATGGCCGTTCTACTTGTACAATCTTTCATTTTCAAATCCAGACAGTGAAAAAGTAATTGTTCTATAAGTTATCCCAAACTTAGGTGGAATGTCCTCAGCACAGCATGAGAAAAGGACATCTTCTGGAACACGGGACGCTGAAGACGAGTGTCTTGAGACTCTTGAGTTTTCTCTGTTTTGCTTCTATGTTGAGGACGTCTATTTTTAATATTGAGGTCACAGCGCCTAAAATTTAAATACTTGGATTAAAAATTGATATTAATGTCTCATCTAATTCAGAGGCTGAAATTTAATCTAGCTAAGATAGCCACGTCTCTCTCTCAGTGTCATTAACGCAGTGTCATTCAGTGCATGTGACAGTTGTTGGAAAACGCAGTGGCAAGCAGCTGCAGCGCCCCAAACAATCAATCATCCACGTTCCTGAGAGTGTAGTCCCATCTGAAAGATTCATTTATTTTGAAAATTTTCTTCTTGGGCTTGAATGTGTGTACATGTTTGAGACAACTTCATCGTGAAAAACTTAATTCCTCCTAGAGTAAGTTTATGCAAAATTTAAAGCTTCCTTTTCTCTGCTATACGTATGAAGCTATTGATGTCTTCCTTAACCAGTTTTAATGCACAGGGGACATGATGGCAGCCCTTCATATTGCTCTTAGGAACCCTCCAATCCACAACAGGAACCCAGCAGTAAAGGTACAGACCATTTTACCAAGAACTGCGTTTCAAAATCAAGCATATCAGACCAGACGATTACATCTTTCCTGTCTTTCATTTTCTCAGGAAAGGGCTCAGGGTGTGGTATTGAGGGTCCTAACATCATTTAAAAACAGCGATATAGAGCCCGCTGTTAAATCTCTCGACAAGAATGGAGTTGATCTTCTCATGAAGTACATCTACAAAGGCTTCGAGAGGCCCACAGAAAATAGCAGTGCCATATTGCTGCAGTGGCATGAAAAGGTAAATCCAAACAATCAAGAGGGAGGTAAAAATAGGGACAATATTTTGGTTTACATCAACCATGGGATATATTCAGTTTTGGAGGGCTTTAAAAAAAAATTTTCTTTTATAACAGGCATTTGCTGTTGGAGGACTAGGCTCTATTGTTCGAGTTATGACAGCTAGGAAGACTGTATGACTACCCGACTGAACCTGGAGACAGCGACGCTGTCACACCGAGGACATGAGGCTGGCTAGCCTGTTGCTTAAAGGAAGAAGAAAAGACCATTATTTTGAATGCTTCTGTCTTGAAGAAAAAAAAAAAGAACTGTAAACTGTAGAGAAACACCGAAGCACTTGTTTCAAACTGGAAAAAAATGGCTTGTGTAAAAGTGAAGTAATGTTCATATGCCAGTATAGCATAAATTGTTCTATGAAATACTGGCATCAAAAAGATTTCAATCTGACATGGTTTTGAGTGGGAAGAAATGTACCCGGTGTAAGAAAGCATATTTAAGATCAGGTAAAGAGCAGCTAAAGTGAGCTCAAACATATGAGGTTGTTATTGGATTTGAAGTGTTTTCTGTGGTAAAAAAAAAAAAAAGTGGATTTAATCAATATTTTATTTTTATTTCATTTCACAACTTTGGTCCCATACTCATTTGTTTTGTTTTTGTGCAGAGATTTAATAATGGAACCAGTGATGTACACCAAAGGGGTAGACTGGGGATCATTGTAAAGTGCCTGCTACATTAAAGTAAATGGATCTCCTTTATGTCGTCATATGTTTGATGTACTTTTAATGCAGTGTTTATGTAAAATATGAACATGTTAATATCTCACCAGCCCTATACTGAAATGTTAATACTGTACCAGAGACGTGTCTATGCTGTCTGACAGCTCTATCGGGACGGTGACCTACAGAAGCAGGAAGGGCAGGGTGATTAAGATAATACATATCAGGAAATTAAGATAAAGAGGTCTTTATATATTTTTTTCTGAAGGATGTGCTACTGATAACTTCTATCATGCCAAGACCAGTTGAAGGAACAGAGTGCTGTAATCTCACTGTTGGGCCTGGAGCTGCATATATAAATGTATAATGTTTTCCACATAGTCTATATATTTATATGGACTGAATCTAATATTTAAATTTTTTATCCTGATAATTTGAGCATGAGAGGAGGAGTTAATTGGGATGCACTGATACAAAAAACATCTGGCTGACTATTTGTATGTTAAGGCTGATAGTGGTCTATACTTTAGATGCCTGTTTCCCACTGAATACATTTAATTGTGACTTTATTTTGACCCTTTTTCCTCAGAATTGTGGGATATAAACACAATTGAGAGAAAAAGTCAGAACTGCAACTTACCTGATTCTGACTTAACTCATAATTGCGAGTATATATCACAAATTTGACTTAATTTCTTACATTTGCATTTAAGGGGCAGTCATGGCCTAATGGATAGAGAGTCGGACCTGTAACCCAAAGGTTGTGGTTTCAAGTCCCATGTCCAGCAGGGATTGTGGGTGGGGTTAGTGAATAATCAGTGCTCTCTTCACCTTCAATACCACGACTGAGGTGAGACCCTTGAGCAAGGCACCGTTTCCCCAACTGCTCCCCTGTAAGTTGCTTTGGTTAAAAAGGTCTGCTAAATGAATAAATGTAAATTTGATAAAGATTAACATTTGAAAACACTGAAATGCACAGTAAATGAGCGTCAGGTGACCTACAGTATACTGAACACAACACAAATGTACAATACTTAATGACACTTCTAGATGGATATATATTTTAAATATCTAAAATAGAATGCACCCATAATCTTAATCCTTTCTGTATCAGTTACAGTGCTATTAGTGCATAAAACGGACGAAGGGACACCGCAAATTAAACAAAACATTCATAAACTTTTTAATGTTTTTAAATAGCATTCTTAAAAACAAAAAGCTTGCATGTTTGGTATCATCACATTTTTTCTGTATTCTTTTTTTTTTTTTTTTTTGTTCTGCATTTAACAACAAACATCAAATATAATTTGGCAACAGATAAGACATTGAAAACACATGACAATTGGACAATGCAATTATGTTCAACTAGCAACTCTAGAACCCCTTAACTTATAAAGAAAGAGTATTCTGACCATTACATCATTTTTGAAAATGTTCCCTCCCACAACAGTAGGAACTGGTAGAAATCACCCGTACTACACCTTAGATCTGGCCCCGTGTTTACAATAAAAAACAAATGCAGTTGATTTTCTGTTCCTGCCAATCATGGACGCCAATGCATTTACAGGTTGCATTAAAATGGAGCAGGGGGGCATCAACATCAACAGATCAGCTAATTAACATGCATCTACTACAGAAATTTGGGCAATTGGTTAAGAAACGCTTTGTTAAAATTCCTTTTAAAAAGGGAATTTACTGCATTTTCCCCTGTTGTGGTACTTTTCACGTTTTCAAGTGCTTAAAGTCTGTATTCACCCCTGTGCTCTCAGCTAAATTATGTGGTGTGAATGCAGCACTATACTGGGACTGTCCCAGCAAGAACTTGCTGGGCTAAATTACAGGTTCCTGGAAAGATATACACACATAAGAAAATACAAAATTAAATAAGGCAAAAATATTTGACAGTCCACCAGTCAAGGTCAGAAAACTAGACAGAGAGGAAATGGTGACATCCACCATCTGTTTCCCTCTTCATCTCCATCCAGCCCTTCTCCTTTTGGCAAACTAAAACGACACAATAAAAAAAAGCTAGGCCGTAAAACAAATTTGTGCCTGCGAGAGCACAGACAACTATGTTGTCTGCTTAATTTGGGCAGTGGATATTCCATGGGAAGGTTAACTGTGTTTGGCAGTGATTTGTTTGTAAGCAAACTTCTCTTATTTCGTACAAGAGGATTTTTCAAAAATAAAAAAAGATGCGAATGGAAGCAGCTACGTGCAAACATATCAAATAGAGACAGAGAGATGAAAGGGTACTATAATCCTATGGGACATTGTGCTCTCCGCATGCAAGAATCTTTTGGTCCCATTCAAATAGCCACGATCAACCCTGCAGTTCGGGGGGGGTCAAAAAAATCAGTCACCATTTCATTTGTGGCGTTTTCTAACACAGATCACAGACGGAGAAAATGATAAGCTATTTGCCAAGCGTGACATAACGGAATGATCAGACATGCCTCTTGCCAACAGCACAATAAATAACATCGGAATCAAACTTAAATAGTGCAAGTAAAGTGCAAGGCTATTATTGTAACCGGTTTCATCGTAATTATCAGGACGTAATGAAACAAACGAAACACCGAACACATCACTTCTTGTTCGACCGACGCAGTGCACTTGTCCTTGAGACAGATGGGGTTGTGAAATAGGGACGCTCTTATGCCATGATCCTTGGAATGTCAGCTGACTGCACTCGTGTGAAGCAGCGGGAGGGTGAGCACTTGAGACAGTGGCATGGTCCATTCACAGATTAGACAAAAGAACACTGCCCCTGTCACATGCAGAGGGTCATCTTTTCACTGATCTGCCACGACGAACAACCCAGACAGACACACTTCTTTGCATCACATCGACTTCTTATAGAACTATACATATATTTATATATAGATATATACACAAATTTGTACTTATATACAGGAGTACGCCTGTACTTCTCTGTGACACTATAAAAGAGAACTCTGTTGGCTATTGGTGTCCACTGCACATATGGAATAAGACATTAGGATATTACATCAGCTATGCAAGTATGGACTTACCACACTATCGAGGCATGCTTTAAAGAATCAACGCTAAAAAAAATGGAGATTCTGGTGTCCACGTAGCGTTAATTAATTAGCTGATGAGCGGAATAACCCAACAGAGGCACGGCGCGGTGGGCCTCCTTCGAAAGACTAGGCAAAGTCTGGAATTTGTGTCAAGATGGTTTTAACAAATACAAAAGCCAAGATGGAGCAAAGAAATGCAAACATGCAACACGCTCCCTATGGAAAAATGTTGTGTAAACGTTGCAGAGGCAAAGTGTTGAGAAGGAAAGAAAACTTCCTTCTCCAAAATGCGTTTTGCCAAAGCCATAGGCTCATCTTTTTTTTGGAAGAATCTCCCTGGAATTACACTGATTCACATAAAAAAATTTTCCAAGTCTGCTTTCTTCTTGTGCTCTCTTATCACCCTTCAGAAATGGCGATAGCTGCCCTCAACAGGTCTGAACGCCCATGTGCCTGCGCTCATACACTCATACGATACATGCATGTAACTGTAGTAAATTTTCCTGTATGTTGGGAGCAACTCTTTTGCATCTGGGTGTGTGTGTGTGTGCGTGTGTAGCTCCTTAAAATCTAAAAATACATGTGAACTTGACAAATTTTAAATATCTGGCCACAAAGATGAGATATTTTGTCTTGAATAGTCATTAAACTACCGTATCTAGATCTAATGAGTTTAGGTTAAACAACTAGCTTATTCAGAGGAACCTACCTACAACTTGTGTTTGTGTGTGTATGGGCGTGAGCGTGTGTGCGTGTGTCTGCAGGTTGGCTTGGTGCCACCATGTGGTCAATAGTTATCCAACATGCCATCAGAGAAGAGGTTTTGGACATCCAACATGGCCGCCAGCTCCAGCACATGTTTCTGTAGAAGGCTGCTCTCCACCATCTCCTGTTTAGGCAGCGGGGGGTACGATTCTGGAAAACTTCTCGCTTCCTGTAACAAGTGCACAGAAAAAATCTCATTCAGCTCCTCTGTTACAATGTAAATGTGCTTGCAGTTGTCAGTCAGTGGTCTTCAAACGGTGAAGTGTGTAGTGCCACCAGGAGGTATACAACGGGAAAATCACAATAATATAAAATACTACCAATGCTATTCACGTATACATGTTGCATATGTATGTGACACTCTCCAAAATGGCACCAGGCTAATGCGGAGGAGACAAATTGTTGAATAAAGTCGTACATGTTTGTCTACTTTGTGCACAAAAAGAATTCTTGTAGTTTTGTAAAATTACAGTTAAACCACTGATGTCACATGAACTTATTTAACAATGTCCTTACTACCTTTCAGGCTCTTGATTATGTTAGGATGTGTATGGAAGGGTCAGAAAGCTCTTGGAATTAATCAAAAATGTATAGGTTTGGAATGACGTGAGGGCAAGGATTTGTTGTTTTTTTTTGGGTTGAACTAACCTTTCAAAGTCAAGGCAACATTTTACATTTTTAATGTTTAAAGTTCTAATATTTATATTTAATTTTAGTTTTGCTTCATTATTGAAAATACTGTCGAAATATTTGTAGATATAGATAACACTAGTCTAAACACTGGTTACAGAGATCTGTTGATCAGTGTAACTGCACATCCACTTTTTGTCCACACATGAAAAAATAAGGCAGGTAGAAAAAAAAGGGATGACTGATATAAAAAGAAAGATATTATTCACTAGGATTTAAGCAGAAGTCAGTTTCCTGAGGGCAAAAGGTAATGCGTTTAGAGCCCTCTGTTTCCGAGAACTTTCAAGTGCTGTGTTACCTTAAAGTATATTTAATATGTATTCATTATTTAATAGTCATTTATTCTGATTCATGAGTTATGACTATTATTTTACAGATCATCGCTAATCACACTAATTTATTAATTTATTTATTCATTCATTTCAGTCTCACCCGGAAAAGCTTGTGTAATCGGAGTGTGGTGCAGCAGAACACGAAACGGATCATGACCAGGCGCAGAAATTCATCGCCGTAAAACTGCAGATAGGCCTGATCTGGAAGACAGTCGACAGGAAAATTATGAAGTATCTGTTGCTTGGTCCAACGTGTCCCTGATATGTAAAAATGTGTGTAATATTAAAAAAGGCTGCATATCGGCATTACCTATAACTCGGGAACTCGTGATCATCTGGCCAATGTCATGGAAAACCTTCCGTAGGAGTTCCTGGGCCTTTTCCCACAATCCAAAGCGCATGCTGCTCAGTCCACACACAGACAGGAAGCCCATGAGGGGGTTGTAAAGGAAAAGAGTAAACAGACTCCCACGCTGACACTGGTCTGTGAGTGAGTAAAGAAGAAAACAAAAGATTAAAGTACAATAGATACACAGAATATAAATAACAGACAATCCTACTTTTGAAAAATAAATAAATAATAATAAAAATAATAAGTTAAGCAAATATTAAAAATGTTTCCTGTCTGCTAACAACAAAAAAGGAGACCTTGCATGCTCTTCGGATACACTGTTGGAGAAAGCAGGCAAACAAGTGGCTGGCCAAACAGATTGGAGAAATTCTGTAGAAAGACAGGAATTAGTCAACAAAATAGAGTTCCATGAAAAATCATTGTATTAGTAAATTTGCTCTACTAGTACACAATGTGACTGTGTTATAAAATTTACACAAGGGGGCGCTCCATTACTAAAATATGCAGCGCAAAAAAAGAGAATGGTTGAGGAGGGAAAAAAAACAAAAACAAAGGGTGATTGTCTATGTGTAAAATAAAAAAACTACAAGGTCTACTTCTGCCAACTATTCTCATGGCTATTCTAGTCAAGAAAATCAGATAGTCTTATTTATAAAGTAACCACATGGCTGCTCTTGAATAATAAATAGCCTCATGATGTCACAGAATGCTGCAATGACGAAAGAAATGTAAGAGTGTGACAAGGAAAGGGAGACGAGAGTGGATGTCTCACCTTATAAGCTGTGCTGTTGGATGAGTCGACAATGATAAACAGAGGTTTCCTGGTGAAGGGGAAAAGGTCTCCTGGGTGGAGACTGAAACACACACATTTGCGCATTCGTGCGTGTTAAAATAACACCTCAGTAATGTCTCAAACACGTAGTAAGCCGTTTTAGTTTCTAGCAGACTAGCACAGAATGCATGTCAATGAAGGCTCACCAGTGCATCTCTTTTTGTGCCTGGTTTCTCTTCTGCACCATCTCGCCGTTAACTACGTCTCGATTAGTGTTGGTCAGGACACCTCCAAAATCATATGGTCCTGCACATAAAGGGATGGTGACGTTAAAGAATATCGATGAGACGGATTTAATTTAATAAAAAAATGTAAGGATATTTTAAAGAAATGCTTTTATTTAGCAATGACGCACTGAACAAAAATGTTTTTTGAACTTCATATGCATCAAAGAATATATTTTATTGTAGTACTATCAAATCAAATATCAAAATAAGTTTGTGTTTATATAATGTGCGGGTTTATGAGGACACAAATTTGTATAATGACATGGGTATGACATAGGTATTACAATATGTAGGTGTTTTAT
>JAUMHQ010000053.1:7470257-7482276 GCA_032361165.1 Enteromius paludinosus | reverse complement strand
ACTTGATAATGTTCAGTGCTTTGCTACAATCTGTATTGTTAAAAGCGCTATATAAATAAAAGTGACTTGATTTGACTATACCAGTACCATATTGGATATTGACTGTTACGGATTTTTTTTTTATGGTTTCTATTTCTGCAACATCACAGCTAACAGCTCAGATACCGATGGCATTTACTTTGAGCTTGTTTATCATAGTGAATGACTTTAATAGCCACAATGAAAGCAACAACTAATAATTAACCTGAGCTCTTTTTTAAAAAACAAATTAAATATGCACCAGTGTGCAAACTGGGAACTTCATGTAACCAAATATGCCTATTCCACACTGAAATTAATGCTAAAAACATTTCATTTCATTATTTGAATTGCAAAAAGAGTCTGTCCACACATTGTTCTGATTGGCTGTGATTTGTGATTGATTCTTGTAGTTGTGAATGCATCAAAACAACAGTTGTGTTGCTGGTATCTTATCACATTGTGTCTGCTTAAACAACGGTGTCAAGTTCATCATTAAATGCTAATATTTAACAGCGCTGTTAAATGTAATCTTAAACTTTAAAATGAATAGCCATTTTCTTACAATACATAAATTCAGATATTGCATTAATTATCTGAAAACCAAGAGCGTATGGTCAATTTTATTTTTATGCCAGCTTTAAGTCGTCATTTTGTTTACTTGCCACTATAAATAAATAAGCCGCTAAATGACAGAGGAGGTTCAGGTCCTGCCAACTGCCTGCTACATATGCCATCACCCACTGACCTTTTCTGGCTGAAGAATAGGTTATCTCAAAGCCCGTTCCTGTTTAGAAACAAGCTCAAAGCTTAAATGGACTATAAAGACAGCATATAGTCTACTCCACAGAAAGAAAAAGGTCGGCTTTTACAGGGGGGCTAATTAATCTGCATGTTTTTACATTAACCAACAAGAAAAATATTAATTAACTTCTCTTTCCATTTGTGTATTTACACATTAAGCATTTTGTGAATCTGACTTAGCTTGTGTGTTTGTGTTAGTCTATATGGTGTCAACCCAACCAAAACAACACCACACATGTCCTCTGTGGCGGAGGAGACAAAAATATGTGGTGTAGATATGTCATAGGGAGGACATGTGCACCTCTTCTGGCTACACCAAGAGGAACAGAGAGCTGTGTGTGTATGTGTATGTTATGTGCGTGTGTGTGTCTGTGTCTGAGGCCATGTACTGGGGGAAAAGGGAGCAAGGGACGGCAAAGGCACAGAGGAAAGTAAGAAAGCAGAAGTGTGACAAACACATGCCTTAGGCTGAATGTGCAGTGCTTACTGCTCGGATCAGATGTTAAATCGGACCAGCTGAGGACAGAATGGGAAAGAAATCCACACAAGAGGATGAAGGTTAATAAATATATGAATTTAAGTAAGCTTTGTGAGAGAGCGAGAGAGAGAGAGAGAAAAAAAAAAAGAAGATCAGGGGAGGTTCCTAGCCTTGACGCTGATTCTGAAGGAAGCATTATGGATGAAAAGCTCAGAATCTGTGAGAATAAATGGAAAATTGGTTTGTTGAAGACCTGTTCTCACCAATAGGAGCAAGTAATGTATGATCTATTGTGCTAACATTGGAAGCCACAGCAGGGAGAAACATAATTTATTGCCTGAAACGTTGTACAATGTCAGCGTGTGTGTGTGTGCGTGCATGTGGGAAGTAAGACAAACATTCAGCTGTCAGTCCAAGGAGGCCTGAATGGAAAAGACCTGAGCATGTCCATCACCCCTGCTCAGCCTCCAGATGGCTCACCATGGTCCACGTATGGACCGTTTCAGCCCAACTTAAAAGGCGGTCAACAAATTCAGAGAATATTTGGGCATATTTGGGCATAATGTAACAACCTCATATTTCTACTAAAGGTTGGACAATATAGTGCAAACTCTGTAAAAACAACAACAGCAACACTGCAATGAATGGTAGCTCAAATTGGTAAAGCACACGTGTTGATTTACTGAATTTTGTTTTGTGTACAAATGGGGGATCTATTCGGATACTTTCAGGACTCCTAAAATGTCCAAAGTTTTCTAAACCACAGTCCAAATAATGTAACTTTCAATCACCAACACTACAACTACCTGCATAAAATAGAATAACACTATCATATACATCAAGTGTCACAGACATGCATGTTAGATCAGAACTGTGAGATGCTTAGTAAAAGAACACACTGTATACGCAGATGTTACAAGAATCTAACACCTAACTTTTGAACATGCTTCTATTAATGAAACACATTTGGTGTTTCGCAGTGGTTGTTTGCTGCTACACAGCCTCTGCATACCAAATAGAAATTTGTTGAATGGAAAGCTGTCTGACGTGCACATCTTTTTTTAAATGTTTTTTAACAAAAGGCTGCCATTCATTGAAGTCTGCAGTGATTCTCAATTTAATTCATCCTTTTTTTTCAGCATGAGACATACTTAAGTTGAGGAGAACAAAAAAATACCAGACAATTCAGCCAAAACCTTATAAAAGTTAATTTATCAAAATTATTACATTTCAACCGCATTATTGATACAATTGGAATGAAATTAATTTTATGAACATAAAGGTTAATCTTGATGTTTTTATAAATCAATATAATTAGGCCTAAAACAACTTGAACAGAACTGAGTAGATTTAATTATTTGAGCAGATTAAAATAAAAGTGATGTGTTCCTTTAAGAAAAAGGAAAATGTTGTATTTTAATTTTCATACACTACAGTTAAAAACTTTAGGGTCAATAAGATTTTTCTGGAAAGAAATGAATGCCTTTATTCAGCAAGGGTGCATTAAATTGACATTTTTATTTAAAATAAATGCTATTCTTTTGAACGTCCTATTATGACTATGTCCTATTATCTTGTTTCCACAAGAATATTAAGCAGCAGCACAATCGTTTTCATCAATTTAAAAAAATATTCCATGAGCGCAAATCAGCATATCAGAATGATTTCTGAAGGATCATGCGACACTGTAATGGGTGCTGAACATTCTGCTTTGCCATCACAGAAGTAAATTACATTACAGAAAACAATTGCAAAATGCATTCTGTAAGTATTCTATTGATTATTTATTAGAAGTGCTATTAAACGGATCTGTTCAGTGTTCATTATGAGAATGCTGTACCACAAATCCAAGTACTCATTTAACAAAAGGTATTCTAAAAGCTAAACAAACAGGTTTGAATACCTTCATCTTAGTCAGATTTTACTCAATAGCCATTTATATAACACTCAAATGACAATTGACACTCAATGAGAATAAGCAAATAGCTATTGCTGATCAATATCCAGATCAATACTGACACAGAGCTTGAAGGAGCTCTATTTTCTGGTTGTAGCAAGTGGTCATTGAAATGATCAAGATGTGCATATAGAAATTGGAAAAGAATCAGCCATAGGACTCTATAAAGACCCTATTGATGCAATCTAGAAATGAATGGAAAATGGGCTTTAGAGAGGATAGAAGAGGATATGGAAACATATAAGAAAGATCTGCTCGTCTCATGAAGGTAACGCATGCATGCTCTTTGTATAAAGCCAGCAGTGGTAAAAGGCTTCTGCACAGAGATGTGTGCTTGACCCACATATCCTTTCCTTCCATAAAAATGCATGAGCTATGCATCTGCAGCAAAAGAACTGCAGGATGAGGCAGTATGTGCATGTATGTCCCTGTATGTAACTTACACGTGTGACTGAAAATCTATGCCAAATCAATATCCTATAATATATCACTTTTTGCAGTCGCTGCATCACCAAACACGTTCTATTAATAGTACTGAACATGACTTTCACTGACATCTAGGCTGACGGTAGACCTATATGAACCATTGAAAAAAAACAGCCTAATTGGACATACAAAGTCCAAAAAAAAACTAAGAATGCTACAAGAGATCAGTCATTACATGAAATTAAAGTCACAATCTGCAATCTTTCTCTCAGTTAAAGAGGTCATGCAAACACATATGCTGACTAACGCATATAACCTTAGCACAGAGCCCTACATGACTGCTCATGATAATCGAATACAGTCACTCTGAAACGTCAGGACGAGAGTGAGTTTGGGAGGAAAACATGCTGAACATGGTTGCTAAAGAGCCCATGTCTCTCTAACAGTATTCAGACCCACACAGGAATATGGTAAGAAGTAAACGCAGAGGAAATTAGGACAGGTGTCCTATATAACATAGGACAAAAACAGAGGCAGCAAGAGCCTTTGCTATGTTTATGAACTAGCTTGCAATCTTCCCCTAACTGAAAAACAAACAAAGCAAAATGAAGCACAAATTTGATTGGCTGGCAGAATCAGGATTTTCTCTTCCTCTGTATGACCACTCTGAGCAGGATTTCCCACACTAACTTCCCCTGATTTCACTGACGTCATTACATATTTTAGGGGTGGGCGATATCTCCATATTTGAAATATTTCTAGATATTTTTTAAACTCGATATGAATTTTGACAAATCGTATATATCGATATAATGTTTCTGTTAAATTTTCGCCACTTTGCTTGTTTGCCTTTCTCTGTGCTGTGCTCGCCCCCGCCTCCTTGCTTTTGTTCCCCCTCCTCTCACCTTTCGTTTTATTCAACATGGCAGCGCCCGCGACCAGCCCGGAGGCTACTAGGGTTGGGTACTGAAACCCGGTACCGGTATGTACCAAAAAGAATCAAAACGCGCGCGGTAAATCATTTCCGCGAGAAGAAAACAGATCTACATGCGAAGAAAACGGAGACTGCGAGCTCATTTCAAACCCCGCATGTGAATGATATGTCAAATGCGCACGATTATTCTTGCGCTCGAGCTTCTCTCACCTGCTCAAACAGGTGTCATTAGTTATTCCCCTTTTCCAGAAGTCAGTATTGGATGCCTGTTATAAGAAGATTCATTCACTTGACCTGAGACATGGCATTGAATCAGTTATTGTTTCATAAGCTTATTTTATTTATTTATTATTGATTTTGTCTTTATTTAATGTAATTTAATTTATTGTTCATAGAGTAAATCTTTCTCCTAAACTTTATTAAAAGACTTTTTAAACCTTTCATGCAATTTCATGATAAATCATTCAAGTGAACAGTTGTATATTGTATTACTGAAAGTGAATTATGAATGTATTATTTCTTCCTTTATTGTTTTACAATATGTTTACAGGGATTTTTAAAAGAAAATTCGCAGAAGCATTTTGATCTGAACTGCCTACCTTTGAGTTTCAATAAAAAAGACTTGTTTTGCAGTAGTTTTTGGGGGGTTATTTATCCTGTAAAGATATCGAGATATATATCGTATATCGAGATAAAGCAAAATATATATCGCCATGTTTCATATGGCCTGTGGAAGTGGAATTTCTCTTATTTGCTCCTATTATGGAAATGACCCTCCATGCGGTGTATAACACAGCCCTAAGTGAATGAAAACATCCTGAAAAGTTTTAAATCTGAAAGTGCGGCGTGTTTAAAGTTATTGTCTCTCAAAAGAAAGGGTCGACTCTAAATCATTGAAACGAGTCCCAAGTGAGACCTTTTTGGCTCGGGTTCCATTGTGACATCAAAGTGAAACATTAGCATATCGCCCGTTCACTTGTTGTGTGCACAAGCCTGGGAAAACTTGGTTTTCGCGTTGGTCGGAATTAAAATGCAAATCCATTCATTGCCACTAGGTGCCAATTTGGAGCATTAAAAGCTCACAAACACTGCTTTAAATTAAAATGAACAATCAAAGCAGATTAGAATCACGCAAAGGAGGGGTTTGGAAAAATTAATCAACAAATAATGCAAAAATAAATGCATATTATAAGAAAACGATAGTATATTTTTAACCTTGCGTACAGATCAACCTGTTGTTGGGGACGAACATCATAGTGTTGCTCTGTCTGAATACACGGGAGTTACATGAAATTAACGTACAAGTTCATATAAACTTCATATATCGTTCACTTGATGTGGTGTAACAATTTTTTTTTAACGGTGGAAAGTGCTTAAAAAAAAAAAAAGCTTGCAAGTTTTTGTCTAAATGGGTTCCGGAGGAGCCTAATCATTTATTCCAAGCTTCATTACAATCCTATAAGCAGCTCTCATTTCACCGTCCAATCATCAGTTCTTCCAGCATCCCTCCACCTCCCCATCTCCTCCTTTATTTCTGTTTTTCTTCCTCTAGGTCATTGGTCTCAAACTCAATTCCTGGAGGGCCACAGCTCTGCACAGTTTAGCTCCAACCCTAATAAACAACACCTGATTCAGCTAATCAAGGTCTTCAGGATCACTAGAAACTTACAAGCAGGTGTGATTTGGAGCTGGTTGGAGCTAAACTCTGCAGAGCTGTGGCCCTCCAGAAATTGAGTTTGAGACCACTGCTCTAGGTAGTACCGCAATAGGGGAAATGGGGCCTTGGTTTCAAACCTCCAATAAGGACGGCTAGCCAAGTTCGTTTACTATTAACCATCATAACTGGATGAGCAGGTGAACTTGAAATGCAACATTTGTGTGCACAGAGCGGAAAGTTGAAAACCTACAGAACGCAAGGAAAGGTAAAATCACCATCTCTGTTCTCCACTCACATATGCTGTTCCAGACCAGTTGAATGAAATGCTTACTAGGATTTTTATGTATTTCTGAGTGAACCAGAATATTGAATGAGAAAAATAGAGGGAGGGGCTTAATTTTATCACACCTCCTTGGCGCCTCTGGTTGGAGGGGAGTGATTAAGGATGTTGTGCAATGTAAATAGGATCAAATATGCAATGTTGCACAAACTGAGGTGCTTGAATCACAGCAATGTTGACTGTGTAATAGGATGCAGGCAGCTAAAATCAGTTGACAATACAGTCTACATAAAGTATTTTGAGGGTAAAAAAACTATACCCATTTTTGTCAATAAGACACTCTCATGTACTTGCTCCAGTAGTATTCTGTTCCAGGAGCTCATTCTTCCATAACAAGCCAGTCTGCATGACGTCATTCCAGCTAAGCAACCTGGTGGCTCTTTTCACAGATGATGTGTGAGAGCTGATGCTGAGAAAACATGCTTGTCTGCAACAAATCTCTTTTTGTTCTCGGTTCCAGCCATCTGATGTCAGTTATTCTCGCACGATTATTATCATGGGACCTCATTTGAAGTTGGATGCATGTTCATAACACAGCCCTAATAAGCTTCCTGTGCAATATTACACAATTCGCACTAGCCCTTACAGTTAAGATTATGCACGCACGGCCGATGCAGCCTGATCGTGAACAATAAAACGATCAGACAGCGAGCGCTCTGCACAATTCAATCCCGTGCTGTTGCAGGACAGAATGAACCCAGCACGAACATGCATTAATTCTTGCGACAGCCAATGATTTTTCAACCGTCTTCATTCAATGATAATACATAGATGCCTATTGGCTCGGGTTCCATTCACAATATCACTCCAGACTCGAAGATCTGGGTGGACTAAAAGAAACAATAGACAAAGGGTGAGAATGAAAACTAAACGTAAAGCGTTTGGCAGCGTGCATCTCTGCGTAATAGCGCTCGTTCCGTTCATTGACCAGGAACGCGGACTGATTGCCGTTGTTCCACATTAATTAGCACTGTAAAGAACAACAAGGCTTATTTCTGTGACACTTCGCACCATTAAGCCATCTAAACGCGTTTACTCAAGTGCATCAAGCCTGTATCTCATCTATGATGACTTACCTCTCGCACGACGGCTGTCTCTCTTTCTCAGATCAGGATGCGGTAATACACGACAACTCTGTGTGACTCTGTCAAAGATGAAACTGTAGGTTGGATCGTGTAACGGTAATAGAGGCGACAGAACTGTGTTAACGTGGTTCAGAGAGCGAAAGCGTTCTCGTCCTCAAAATGACCATCTGAGTTGAGAAAACTGTGGCTTTAGCAGATGCTGAGGCTGAATGGATTTGATGTTAGGCTTTTTTTTTTTTACACATATTAATATTTACGTTGCATATATATATATATACTGGTATGCTATACGTGTACACTTCTATTTAAAAAAAAAACATGAATAAAATAAAAATAATAAAATCTTATTTTAGTGATGGTGTGTCTGAGTGATGCTTGATTATTTTTAGTCCACCGAGACGTGTTAACTTAAGTCGTGTTTCTCTTTTGCCTAACGCATACATCGCCAAACAATATCTGTCAAAAAGTCACTGATTTGAAACCCAACCTGAGCACTGGTGTAGTTTAGTGCAGCTATCTCCTCTTTCTGCTCCTCAAGAACAGCGTTTCCAGCTAGAGCGCGCTTGTGAATCTCGCCCCGACACAAATCTAGACATCCAGTGCGGTGGCGCACCGTCATTTACATCCAGCTCATTCAAATCACCCTCCCAGGGAAGAGCAGGGAGTATCTGCCATTCGGCATCTACTGCGGTCGACGGTTCAGTCTGGCCAGTTGAATTTTCATTGACTGTTGTGGCAACCCGCTCAAACTAACATGCTTGTCAGACCCCCGCCGGTCTGTGAGTGACGCTCGATGCATTCTATTGGTTGGCTGCGGTGTCAGTCAAGCTGCATCTTATTCAAAGAGGCGTGACTAGCGTAGTACTGCCATCTATGGCGCTGCCTTTTAGAATTCAAAGGGACGCGCGCCGCTATGCGGTGTCTTAATGTAGTGCTTTTAACCCTTTTACATTATTCCCTAAAAGGAGCTAAAAAAATTACTTAAAATTCTTATAAGACATTTAATAAATAGCCTCAAATGTTTTTTTTTCATTTAAACAAAATATAAAACTCTACCGTAGATTTGAGCTGTCAATCCATGGAAACATTAAATCTTCATTA
Source organism: Enteromius paludinosus (assembly GCA_032361165.1). Lineage (NCBI taxonomy): Eukaryota > Metazoa > Chordata > Actinopteri > Cypriniformes > Cyprinidae > Enteromius > Enteromius paludinosus. The sequence continues at coordinate 7,473,476 of JAUMHQ010000053.1, read as the reverse complement.
AAATTCAATTAAATATTTCAGGAGTCATTTTCCAAAAATAAACATTCCTTTAACTTTATTATAGGTCTTGGATGCAAGGAAAATAATTTTAATTTTAAAATATATTCTTATATTAAACATATGGTCATGCATGCTTTTGGGTAATAACCAAGTAAACTACATGTCTCATTTATTTAGATATATTTCTGTTCCATTCTCTGAGAAAATGTTCTCATTTCTTCCTTTTAATAGATTTAATCCCTATCAAAATTAGCTCAAATGTACAGGCAGGATGTCAGCAAATGTTTAAAATGGTATCACTTGCAAAGAGTATGGGATATTTTCATGCGTCCATTGATTAGGAGACAACACCAGAAATGTAACTTAATAATAAAGGCGTTTATTTTCAATATTTAATTGGTAAATGGGCTGCAGTTTTTCTACAATAATAAAATACAACAAATCTGAGAGAGAGAGAGAAAAAAAAAAGGAAGATTAAATCAATACAATTATATTAATGTACAAAATAATCACCGCCTTCTTTGTCCTGTTGTCTGGTCATGGCCTCAATCTTTTTCTACACTTGAAAGCAATGAAAAAGAAGTGTCACTGTTTGAGAGATTTGGAACAGACTGTCCAGCACTTGGTTGTATCAGTGACTCTATCAGATCTGTTCTCGGATAAACACAAACACCACATTGCTCTGATCAGGCGAAGTTGTTACATCATGAACTTTTATCATTAAATGGTCAATGGCTGTTAGATCTACATTTAAAGCCCTGTAAGAAGAGCATGAGGATGTCCACTTATTTACGGTCACATGCTCACATTAACAAGACTGCACTGACCAAATAATGACCAACTTAAACACAGAGTTCATAATCCTGACCATAGTTCACTGTTGTTCTTGAGAGCACTTCAATCATTACAAAAATGTGTTAAAAAAAAAAATAATAAAAAATAAAAAATGCAGGGAAATTAAAGACCATAACAATGAAAAAGAGAGGGCTGGACGAAGGCGACAATGAAGACCTCAGAGGAAATAAGGTGTTGTCGTTCTAGGTGGTATGACCCTTTCCGAATCAGGAACGGCCCGGAATAACTTGGGCTCCCTTGTGTTCACGTCTTTGAAGACCATGATGGAGGCAATGTTACCGCAGCGGTAGCAGTAGTTTGGGGCAGACCAGACGGTCACCAGCTTCTCATCAAACATGAATTTGTAGCCCTCGTGAACCAATTGATGTGCACGGCAAATCAACTTCAAGTTGTTGATGTGAACAAACTTTAATGGAAAGAGAGGGGAAAAAAAACAAAACATTCAGGCTTTTCATAAACAGTAACATTTACTAAACGTTTCATTTACTAGTATGCCTCCCTCAAACTGTATGCCTCACTAGTTCAAGCTGAACTAGTCTAAATATTTTTTATTATTTCATAATTATTTAATTGTCAAGATGAATATTAGAAAAATCAAGAAGCCACTAAACTAAATAAAATTACATTGGTCTCCGTTTTGACCTGACTTGAAATTGCTTTTATTTCTAGTTTCTCGATTTACTAGGAGATATTTTTGCAAAAACCTTGCACTAGTAAGTATAAGAGGATGACAACAACTACACCTACATTTCAACTCATCGATTGACAATATGCACATTTCCATACACACTACACCTAGGACTGCAATTACGACAAATATCGTAATTGCAGATTTTTTCCTTTAAAATTGTAATGGAGATGATCAAATCTGATTATCACAATTTACACTAAATGAGGTTTCTACCGTTGTTTGAAGCAACTGCATGGCATATTTTTACAAACAAGATGAAAACATTAACTGAAAAACCTTTGTTGCTTTTCTATAGTATAATGTTATACTAAAACTAAAATTAAAACAATGGAAAACTCCTTAAGATAAGATGTGCTTATTTGTCTTTCTACAGGTCAAGCATGCAGAATAACATAAGTGGACTTATGGAATGATTAATTGCCACCTTGCAGCCCTAACACTACCTAGACAAACCTGACTGTACATTGAGATAGGGCTGCACGTTTAATCGTAGTTTTAATCGCGATAACGATATTTATGACCCACGATCAGTTATTAAATATCGTCGCGATATTACAGTATAAAGACCAAACTGTTTGGACTGCGTCACTATGACGTTACTGTGTCTAGATTGCAATCGCTTTCTGAAGCAGTAGAAGTCAGTAGCAGAGGGCTGCAAGATAATCATCATGCGATATGTAATACGCATCTTGTGATACGTAGTGCGCATCTTGTCAGTAAAGGAGTTATCCACTGATTACAGGCATCAGGTGCGTGATCTTACATTGAGCCGCATTCTCTACACATAGCCGTTATTCTCTGACGAGCTGCGCAATTTGCACAGCTCTTCAGTGAATAACGGCTCTGCGTAGAGAATACGGGTCAATGTAAGATCACGCACCTGATGGAATTTTCCCTTGATTACAGGCTTTACTTGGAGCAATGTGAGGAAGGTGCAGAAGGTGCGTTAGTTACAAATTGATGTAAAGAGGCAGTTTAATTTGATTTATTTACACCACTATATTTATATTTATTCACAGCTAAGAAAAACTCTCCATTCTAAACATGTTCGGTTTGTTTATTTTTCTTTATTTGTGGCTGTAAAGTGCAATAGGAATACACAAGTGAATAAAAGTTCATTACCAAAGGAATAATCGTCATTATTAATCGTGATAAAAATTTTGGGCAAAATAATCGTGATCATAATTTTTTCGGTTATCGTGCAGCCCTACATTGAGAGAACGCTCGTACCTCATTGGTGACCTTAGCACCAAACAGCCAGCCAGCACCTCTCGGGCTGATAGCCCAGGTGTCCACATCCTCTGGATCGGACCAGACAAGATCACAAAATGCTCCCTTGTGAGGAATTTCCTGATTGCGTTCAATGGTGCGTATCTGGTCCAGAGTTTTGATGTCAGGTGAAAGGCCACCATGTACACAAAGGATCTGCTCATCTATCAACTGCGGGAGAAATCAAAGCGTCACAGTAAGTACAGCAGAAGAAAAATGGAACCTTTAACAGTCTGCGGCAGGGGTAGGCAACGTCGGTCCTGGAGTGCCAATGTCCTGCAGAGTTTAGCTCCAACCCTCAAAAAAAACTCACCTGCTTGGAGTCCTACGCTGCGTCCGAAATCGCATACTTCTTAAGTAGGTACTACATTTAAAGCCGAACGTACTACCCGACCGTTAAAACA
>JAUMHQ010000053.1:7459584-7470157 GCA_032361165.1 Enteromius paludinosus | reverse complement strand
AATCCTGAAGACCTTACTTAGCAGGTGTGTTTGATTAGGGTTGGAGCTAAACTCTGCAGGACAGTGTCACTCCAGGACCGACGTTGCCTACCCCTGGTCTACGGTTATAAAATGGTGTAGAAAGTAGACCTTCAAAACAATTTGACAAAAAACATCGGGGCACGTATTCACAAAATTTCTTAAGGCTAAAAGTAGCTCATAACTTGAACTAATGGGTGTGTAAATCCTACATATTTAACTCCTTAATTTTTGCTCAGAGTATTTAAAAAAAATTTAAATAAATAAAAATGTTTTGCACTAAAACCCACACCCGTAAAATGTCTGGAGTAGTGAAGAGGGGTGCTAAGTCACTAAGACCAAGCAACAAATTATCCTAAAAATGGCTGTTGTTGGCAACCTGCCTCAAAATGCAAACATTTTAGAAACCTTTGACAATAACGAACTCTTAAAAAGCTATCACCATTACATGCGAAGGTTTGATTATATTGTTTTCATTAAAAAGTAGTGCAAGTAGTTACAGCTGTCTTTGCATCCAGTTATTATAATGTCTTACTATCAGCCATGCTTATTGTAATTAAAAAGCTGTTTATATGCATAGGCCTATCTGCTAATAGTTTTTGAAAAGCATACATGTAATATGCTGCTAATTAGCTGAAAATACACATAGGGCTGGGCGATTTGGCCTAAAATCTAAATCTCGATTAATTGAACATTTTAACTCGATTACAATTAATGAACGATTATTTTATAAAAATTTTTGCCCTCATAGTTCACTGACAAATCTTGTACAATAAACAAGCTCACATATTACGAGTGAGAGATTTTTGAACGAAGGGAGCATTACTTGCTTTTAAAACAGTTGCATAAGATTGCATGTCTATGTTATCTATGTCACTATATGGACATGAATTTACTCTTAAGTTCTTACTAAGAAACACTAGCATTTTAACCTTTTCAGGTTATTCAGCGCAGTTTTTGAAAAATGTGATTGCGACGGCACAGAGTATCTTCTGTCGAGAGTTTTAGCTCGAGGTGTTTAAAACCGTTTCGCTCCACTGTAGCCAAGGGAGTCATATCCTATGCGATGTACAGGGACTGGAAGCACCTGGCAGAAGCCCCTCCCATGACATGATTTTGTGTTTGCTGTGAAGCGATTTTCACGCGCGAATGAAGCGAGTAAACTCAAGCGTCCAACTACGCGCGAGTAGCGTGATTTAGTTGCGCAAGTTGCGTCTGGTGTGAACGTAGGGTAACGTAACGGAGCAGGTCATGTGACTCCACACAAGGTAGTGTTTTTAAAGGGAAAGTAATTGAAATAATTGACCTGGAGAAATTGTATCGATTATAGGTTCTGAATGTCAATTTCGATTACTTTTCGATTAATTGCCCAGCCCTACATGCACATGTAATTAGTAACTCACTAGCCTGCATTTTAAATTCTTTATTTGAATATGGCGACATTATATCGCTCTATACCACAATATCTCTATGAATACTCACAATCACTGTGTGCATAGTTAGTAAGCATTCCAACATCATCCATAGCGAGTCAGCCTTTACTCCAAGGTTAGGATTACTCTATTCCTTAGCAAAAGTTTGTTTCGGCAGCTTTTTGAGTAGGTTTTAAGAGAGAACACCTACCAATCTTTAACTGCTATTAGGAGAACTCTTAGTGGCAAGTCAAATGTTTTGTGAATATGGGCCCTGAAGTAAATGCAGATATTTTTTTTCCACCAACTACACTATTATATTATAGACATAACAGATAAGTATATTAAGTATAGAATAATCTCTATGAACACACACATACATACATATACACATATATACATTATATTACAAAAAAATACTTACAGCAGCAACAGTCAGCATGTCAAATACTTTAGTGCAGTATCGCCAGGCATTAGCATTTCCATATTTTGTTTGGCACTCATCTATAAATGGAAGGAAAGAATAGAAATGAACATCAAAAAACTTCAAAATCATAAATGACGATGTGCGCAGCATCAGATGCCTACCGACTCACCATAAAAGCCATAGACTTGTGTTATCTGCCTGCTCTCGTGATTGCCACGCAACAGTGTGATGCGGTCAGGCCACTTTGCTTTAAGTGCTAGCAAATATGTGAATGTTTCTAAGCTGTAGTATCCTCGGTCAACAAAGTCACCCTAGAGGAAAGAAAACACACCAATGTCCATGGGGGGGGGGGGGACATCGTTTCCAATGAGTCACCAAATATGAACACAAAACAAGCGTTTATGTACAATTATCTTAATGGATACAATACCATGAAAATGTAATTTGTGTCTGGTACTTGGCCCCCAGTTCTGAAGAGTTCACATAAGTCATAAAACTACAGATAAAGAAAAGGTTTAGATTAATATACGTGTTGTTGAATCAAAAAAAAAAAGACATGACACCTGTACACAAAAGAGATGATTTCGAAAGGGCCTGCTCGCACCTGTCCGTGAATGTCCCCACATACGGTAACTGGAGTGGATACTGGCTGTACATTTGATTCTTCAAGTAGCAGGTCACATACATAGTCACACAATCTCTGTCAACGCAACAGAAGAAAACACGGGAGGTTGATCAAATCCAAAACACCCACTAAAGGAAATAACCACTAAACTCAACAGCAGCAGAGCAGCATCTAAAATCAAATCAATACTTGAATTACTTATTTAATTCACATTTTTCTACATTACATTTTAGCGGCTTGTATGATACCGTTACGAACTGCACTGCTGTATTATGGACTAATTCAGAAGCCTTACGTTAGTTGTTTACGTACAGAAGCTCCATTATCAAACAAGATAACGGAGGATGATTCAGTCAAGACTATAAACAAATAATGCAAATAATCAAATATAATAAAATGAGATTAACTTTTAAATGAGCTGATGATGAATGGTAACGCCGATGGGCGTTTCAAATCAAGGTTAGTGCGCTTGCTAGCAACAACATAACTTAGCCAATCCAGGTATTTACAAGAAATAATCAATTACATGTCTTCATTATCACTAACTGCCTTTTTTTGTCATACATGCAGTTATTTCTGATACAGCGCATAAGATAAATCCCGGAACACAGTGATTGGATCATACGCAGTGCTAACGACTGCATTGCACTGACACACTGCTATTACACCAGGCTTTACCGCCACCCACATGGCTTTAGAATTACTCCAACAGCCATCATGTTTAATATTTTGGGAGAAACGTAAAATAGCCGATAATAGTCACCTTTAAGTCGTTCTCTGGAAGGTATTTGCACTGTCTCGCGATTTCAACATACTTATCTAGGTCCAACGGCGCCATTTTAAGAACAACAGTCGATAGAAGAAGCAAAGAGGAAGTCTTTCTACGTCACGCTGGACGGGAATGATTGGCAGGGGGATTGTCCAATCAGCACTTTGATACGATCCTGAGCGCCACTTGCAAGGTCAGCCGTCGTCATCTCACGCTCTCGAAATAAACTTGAAAAACACCGTGAGCAACACATAAAGGCGTGCGTTTGAGAAAATAAATTAAATGAAGTAACTGGCCCTCGTTTATTTAATTAAACGAGCCAAAAGTGCGTCAAAATCCAAGTCCTTCATTTAAAGCATTCTCCATTCATCTACCACGAGGTGGCAACAAAGTTCAAACTAAGTTCACGACACACTCAGTAAAATTGCAAATATGTATGAATCGTCATATATATGTTTATTTTGAAGCTTTTGTAAGAAACATCAGGAAATCATATTACAGCAAATGTCCACAAAATACTACTCAATTTTATTTCTTTCTGATGACCACTGCAATCATGATTTATATAGTTTATACAATAGCTGAACTGAATTTGCTGGAGAACTTTATTTAAAATGGTGGCTACTTAATTATCATATTTATTACATTAATTTAAACATTATACTTGTACTAATGTTGCTAATGCTGTATTTTAACACCACAGCCAGCAGCTGCACATATTTTAGGGCTACAGTTGAATGTGGAGAAATGATGATGATTATTAGAGCTACATATACATTTTACATGTATGACCATTTCTGTGTCTCAAATCAAATGTACACACAACTGGTGGCGTCTGTCTACATGCGTGCACTGTTTTGCTCACGTGTTCTGTATCGCCATCTTTAGTTATGTTTGTCAGAGCAAAGCCAAGATGGCATGCAGTATATTGTGAGGTTTTGGCAGTATTGGAGACATAAAATGCACCAACAACATTTACATTGGTTTGACTGAGTAACTGGTGCATGTTTTTCAAACAGTTGGATGAATTAACAAGTGCATTTTTTGTTGTAACACAATTAGTGCACAATTCAATGCACACATTTTCATGACACATTGGATATTTATAATAAAACATGGGCTTATAAAACACACAAAGGTAATGTACTGTACATGACTAAAATACAGAATTTAAATGTAATATACAAACAATGCAAATACAATTAAAACTACTTTAATACACCAAATGTTTTAATAGTAAATATATTACATATTGATATTTCAAGATTCATATTTGAATTCACACATTAGTGCAGTGTTTTCTGGAGGTCCCCCAAAAGTAGTAATCTTAAACACCCAATTCGTGTCTTGGGGCCCATGGAAAACACCGTTCTATAGGTTCTGGTTTGTGAGGTAAAACATCATCGAGATTTTGTCCGTGCAGATTCCTGCAAAATAAAAATGTAAATGGCTTCAAACAGATTAAATGTTTTTTATAGTAATAGCCTACATACTGTATGACAGTGGTATGCAATTATATGCATATTACTAATAGTCACGTTAAATATATTTTATGCTTCCAGTATATTCATTATGTTGTATGCCTTGCATTATGTGGACTCACCACCATCAAGTGTCCATTTTTGGCTCTGTAGACCATTGATTCACTGCTGCTCTTAAAATCAACAAAGCCCTCTTTGCCAGGCTGGATGTCAAACCTCACGCTACAAAATGACAACAGTTCAGTGTATGTAATGCATTCTTGTCAAATACAATAAACAGTCTATCTCTATGAGCAGAAATGGGTATCCAAGTTAATTCAGATAGAATACAATGCATGTCTCACCTCTCTTGTACAATTTTGATGAGGTTGTGGTTTCTTGTCACTACACAGATTTTTGTCAATGCCTCAAAGAGATAGCTGCACTGCAAAACCAGGTCCCCCTAAAACACAATATATATATATATGTATATATTTCAGAGACATTCAAATACAATACAATATGCATGTAAACAACAGTTTTTCCAAATCACCATTTGACATAAATTTTTATACATATACTCCCTGACAGATATTTGTTCAACACCTACTTTTTGTTTTGTGTCATCACAAGTGACATGGAGAATCAGGAAGTTGTCACTTAAATTGCTGACAGACACCCCTGTAAAAAAGCAAATGTTGCTTATGTAAATAATGTATGGTGTTATATGGAACTGGATTCAACTTGATTCATTTAGTAATGGTCTGTTACAATGACAGACTATAAGAAAATACCTATAATAATTTAAACAGGCTACTATATGAATGTTTCTAAGCTAAAATGCACATATTCCACAATATATAAATATATATTATTGAAATAATATGCCTGTGGAAATCTAAATTTCACACAATCATAGACGTTTAATTATTGGGCATTGAGACTTTACCTTTTAGTGAGCTGTAATTCACCCTCTGTTTGATTTTGGCCTCTTCCACCAGATACGCAGCGGCCTGAGTGAAGATCAGTTGTCTGAAACGTGGCCGAAAGCCATTCCTGTCATACTTAATCACTGGAACACTGTACTGTGTAGAGTGAGATATCACATCAGTTTTCCTTGCGCAATTATGTAAACATCTGACTAAATCATAAAGCTCAGAAAGATCTACTCTTAGTTAAACATAGGGCTGGGTATCAAGTTCGATACTTTTTAGGTAGCTTTGCCTCGATACAACCGAGTAAGTTATCGAAAAACGTCTCGTTGTACAGTAACCAATTTAGATACCTAAAGGGGTAAATCTCATCAGCGTCAGTGAGCCAATAAGACTTCAGCACTAGCCAATGTGTTTGACCAGAAGTGTGTAAAATAGACTTATGTTATTTATATCATTACAGGACTGCACGTCATTTTGGTCTCACACACACACACACACATAAATGTGCGTGCTCAGCACACACACATGAGCGCTTCCGGTGATATTACCGCCTTGCATCTCACTAAATGAGGACTTAAATACAGTAGGCTACATGAGTAACATCTCCAGAACTGCTCCGAGGGTTACTTCAAGAGCATTTGACTCTATCCTCATATCATGCACACACAGAACTGTAAAGGTTTTCATGGCAAGCCATCAAGATAAAAGTTCGGTTTGGACATGGCAGCAGAAATATATTACTATTGTTCAGTAGAATGTACATAATAGGCTACTACAAAAATTATTAAAACAGTATTTCTTCAGTGTTTTAAACTGTAATATAAAAAATTTTATCTTCATGAATTAAAAGACAAATGTTTTATGCCTTAAAAAAAATTAAATACACAAAAAAATTATAAGGCTACTGTAAGAATAAATAATAAAGCACTAGTGTAAAGGTAGCATAACAGATGTGTAAACTGAAAACTATACTAATTTAACTTTATTAGAACTAATTTGCACTGATTCATTGTGTTGGTTGTATTTTTTTCCATGCAGTGGCTCAGGAGATGAGGTTTTGAGTCTGTATAAATGTCAACAAGCTGAATTTTTTTTTTTTTTTTTGAGATAATAAATATGAGATAATAAAACTAATTTCATAAAATTGGTATTGAAAAAGGTATAGTTCAGGAACCGGTATCTACATTTTTTGAAGATACCCAGCCCTAGTTAAACACGCTCAGGAATTCCCTCTAAGCATTCTAAGCAAAAATAAGATTACATCCAGATCACATTAAATAAATGGATTCAAGATCCTAATATATATACCTTAATGCCCTCTGGACAAATCAGCTGCAAGACTTTAATGTTTATGTCTTGTTCACCTGAACAGACAAAGAATGCTATAACATCTGTTTATAAGGTATAACCTGGTCTTTGCATTTTACACACTGAAAGCTTTATAGTAACAGCAGCAAATTAAGAAAATTCATCAACTCTTACTTATCCTAGTGTCAGCAAAGGGTTGGCGTACGCTCTGAGGGTAGTTCTCTTTTCTGCCTTTGAATATGCCACTGGTCAGTGCTTTAATTTGCAGCTGAAAATACATTTGAACTGTGAATAAAATGTGAAAGTAAGCATTCAAACAAATGAGAGGTCAAATATATGCATTTTTTTACCTGCGCCTTTTGCGGTGCACTGATCCCTCGAACATATTTCCGTACGAGGAGACGTGTGTGCAACTTACGCAAGATCATTGAGGCCTATTAAAGCATTTATAATGACATATGGTTTAATTGCAGTAAAAAAAAAATCTATTTAAGTTATAAAACAAAACTTTGCATGGTTTCGATAATTATGTATGGAATACCTCTTGCATTATTGGTGGAGGAGTTAACCAGCTGGTTTTGTCCAATACTGATTTTGGCAGATTGTCTTTGAGTCGAGTGAGGTAGCTCTGTCTGACAAAGGCCAGATACTCAGAGTTGTCCATGCTGACAGGCTGATTCCTGTTCATGAAGCCCTTAATAAACCTGCAAGATGATAAAAAAAAAATGTGTGTATATAAAATTCTTTATTTTTATATACGCTTTAAAAAGACATTTATTCATGTGATGTCAGCTGAACCTGCTCAGGGCTCATAAATGTCTTTACTCTCACTCAATCAAACTAATGCATTGGAACGATAGCGTACATATTTTTTTAAAAGACAGACAGAAAAAAATGTAATTCAATTTCCTACATCAGTTACTTCTACTTTTAAGTAATCGAAGTGAAGTGTAGCATCTAACATTATAACTGCCTCACTTCTTGATGACTTTGACAGCCCAGGCTCTCCTTTCCCTTTCTTTTCTGGCCTGAAGGCCCCGCCAACATGTCTCAATCTTGGTAGCTGTTTAAAATGAATCAAGAGTGATGTTTTTATATATATATATATATATATATATATATGGTTTTCATAAGCATTTGTAGTATTTTAAACTCAAAAAGATGAATACCTGCTTCTCTCTGCCTCAGGTATTCTCCTTTCACTCTATAGCCTTTATATTTGGCCTGGATTCTTGTGGCTGTAACAGAAGAGATTGGAGACACCAACCAATCAAGTCAAAGTGGACATTGCAAGAATCATCAAGACACCTTGAGGGAATGCCAGTCTTCTTTTGTCAGATTACTGGGGCCTTACCCAATTCATGCTTGCAGATCTCAAACGCATCTTCAGTGGCAAAAAGAGTCCTGGGATGGCGAATGAAGATTTTTGTCCTTGAAGCAAGAGGAAATAGAACAAAATAATATTTCAAGAAACGCTAAGAGGAAACAACCCACATTATAGCAGCAAAACCCCGTACAGTTTTTGTACCTTCCCATCTTGTATTCGTCTGGTTTGTAGCCAAGGTGTTTGATGAGTCGCTGCACACCCTCTGCTGGTGTCCCCTTCCAGTGTGGCCATGTGTCTGGACATAGAGCCTTATATCTGCAAAGATAAGCATCGAGGTTAGTTTTGCGAATGAACAGTACTGAAAGAGAAGATAAGTTTAAAGCAACACTAACTGAATGGACTGTAACTTTAGATAGAAAATATCTGGAAAAGGCATGAAAGACAACAGAAGTCGTAATGAAAACACACAATGCAAATGCACCTTTTCAGGAAGACTTCGTATCTTCTCCTATAAGCAAAGCCAGCACGCCTGACTCTCAGGTGCTCCATTAACCCCAGGTACTTGACTTGATGTCTTACCATGACATCATCAAAGCGGTCTGAGGTTAGGCAAGTGAGAGAGAGGTCACTGGTCTTGTAAAACATTCAGCAGACAAAACCACTAACCAAAGGTGTGAAGTGAAAGGCTCACCTGGCTGCTTACAGTGGTTGGGTTTCAAACAACGCACATACCACGGCTCCTTGGTCATGAGGATTTCAGTGAGGCCTGCAAGGCTGTTCTTAAACTGGGTGGCTACCTGTTTACAAAAGAACCTGGTCAAAATGACTTTTTGATTCCTGTATGTGCATAAAATTCTGCAATAGCTCATAGGTTATCAGCTATAATGATACAAATCTGCAAATTAGTTTTATCAATGCCCAAATTAACACTAGAAACACATTATAGAGAGAAAGAGAGATTGAAAGAACAGATTGCTATGGTTATTTGCTTTAGTTTTCTATTTAAACGTCTTTCACTGTACCGTCTCGGGTCTTTTCTTTGCGTCAGGTTCGATAGCATGGAAGCAATGCTGTATAATACTGTTCTTAGATTGTCGCATTACCTTAAACAACAACAAAAAATTTTTTATTCACATTTCAGTCATTACTTTTTCAGTTTTGTCAGGCCAAGAGAGAATGCATGCTGTGGTGAAACACCTTACCTCTTTAATGTTTCTGTACAGAAGATCGTTATTTTTGTCAAGAAATCCTGACATGAGGAAACCATACAGGTCAAGATAAGGAAATGTTTTCAAAAAAAAAATTTTAATGGTCTTTAGACTTTAGACATTGCATTAAATTAAACCTACCAACAACGGAGTAAGTAACCTCTCCGGCATAGTGTAGAAGACGAAAATCCCCTCGTTCAAGGGTCTTGCGTGTTTTCTGGTCAGCCAATTTGTGCCTGATATTTAGAAAAAGTAAACAAGTCCATAAAAGATTCTTTGAATGTACCATCTTATAGTCCATCTTAACAAATATGTCATTTAGAGTTTGTCCGGATAAAAAAAAACATTGTCTCATGACATTATAAATTGAGCAGACCAAAAACATGTTTTGCAGACATTTTAGTGCCACAATATTTACTTTATGATGGAGACTACAAGCTTGTTAGCTTAGCATTGTGACCGCTTCAGATAAGAAAGAAATTAAAGCGTGGTGAGATCACATTTACTTAAATCAGATATCTACTTTGCTTGAATCAAATATTCGGTATACCGATCAAGAGAGAGGTAGAATTAGTCTATCCTACCTATGGATGACAGTTGATTATAATAACATTTTAGTTCATTTCCATCATTAGTAACAGTTTCCCCTTTTAAATGGGTTAAATAAATGCAATAGTAGTTGTATATTAATAATACTTCAGAAACTTTTATTTACTATCCCTTTTGTAGAATTAATCATAAGTAAAAACCAGGGTGAACCAATTTTTCCCCAGGTTTAAAATCTCTATCCCTGGTAAAAAAATAAAAATAAAAAATAAAAAAAAAGAAGAAATGTAAAGAATGTAAAATCTGAAACCATTAAATACTTTTGTGATCTATTTCTATTTGTTATTTTCAAAAACGAAATATGGTCATGGATGTTAACAGAGCAGTTGTTACGTGGGCTGAGAGATGAGGAGGCGAGTGAATTCAAATGCAAGCTTTTTAATGAGCAAGACTGAGTGTATAGGGATGCAAACAGAGGTATGGTCAAAAAGGAGTGAGATTTCCGAAGCCCGTTGCCCCGCAGCAAATATATAATTAC
>JAUMHQ010000053.1:7439946-7452055 GCA_032361165.1 Enteromius paludinosus | reverse complement strand
AGTATATATCATGAATACACTTATTATTCTGTTTATTGCTACTCTTGTGTAGAGATAAAGATTGTCTAAAGATAGTTTTTTTCTTCTTATAATCAGAACTGATCAGGTCTGAATTGAAAAAATGAAAAATAAAAAGTTAATTTCCATGATGACTTAGATTTCCACTTTGGTGTCACTTGTTATTATGTACATCCTGCTGTATTTCCAAGTGAGTCACTGAGACATTAAAGCATTTCCTTTTCCATTAAAGCTTTTAATGGAGAAGGAAAGTCTATCTGGTTAACTGACCATCATCTGAGAGGCCATTCTATTGTCCCCAAACTCCATGTCACTGGATCCCAGTGCTCAGCTCACAGTATGGCTTGAGACTTCGGAAAGAGCTAGTAGGTCACTGGCCCACATTCTCCTATAACACAAAATACTTTTTGCTGCTTATAGTCTAAATTTTTATTCACCTTATTCAACCTGTACTCTTTACACCTTTTACCTTTAGTTCTTTGTTCCAATTTTATATATATATTTTTTCTTTATAGGCATTAATGAGAATTCAATATTTCCTCAAAACAATGTTTTAACTATTTTCCAAAAACACAATGCTTTGTCAGCTTGTGTAATATTTATAAAGTAATAAGAGTACTGATTCAAAAATCTTGAGACAAACACTTATACTCTATATTATGTAATCTTAATATACTATAGGCTAAATAAGACAAAAAAAAAAATTATCCCAGCTTATGAGTATTTGAACTTTACTACATGATTTGATTTGCTTTCTCTGCAGACATATGCAGAAGTATATGAAATATCCCTCAATTACCTCAGCATCCATTGCTTTTTCCAATGAGATGAATCTTAATTCTCCTAGTATTGGTTCGGGGCTCAGAAGTTAAAAGGGCTTTTAGTGTCCAGTTTGCCTCGGCATGATGGAAACCCCGGCCAGCAGAAGACACGTCTAGGGTGGTCCACTTCACATTCGGTCCTAAACAGTTCAACACTCTTTTTCTTTCTCACTCTTCTTTATCTCACATCTTTCTATCTCTTGTTCTCATGAATTTATTTCAGTTTAAGCACCTCTACTAAACTCGGCTCACGGTCTGCTCCAAGATGCTGAATGATTCATGGAGGGGCGGCAAGAGAAGATCTCATTCAGCGCCTCTCCTTAGAGGCCACTGCCCCACCATGTGTAACACAAGGCTCTGGAAACCTGAGCTAAAACCCTGCTCCCTCCCCTCCTACCTGTCTTCTTCTGCACAAAATTACATTGATGGGGTCTAGTTACTGATCTTTGATTAGGTGGATCCGTTTTCTGCTAATTACTACCCACTCACCAACGCAAGGCCCATGGCTCATAGCCCATTTGGTGTAAAATTGCCTCGATTTTATTTTTACAAACTGATGGATGTGTAATCACTCTAACTGCAGGCAGGGACGGTCAGCTGAGGCTATGACGGAACCTGAGTCAGGAAATGTTTACCTCATTACTGTAAAGGTGTGTAAATACTAGCCTCTCTTGGGTAATGCTTAGGTTCAGTTGCCCCACTTTCATCATGTCTTGAGATCTATGTTTCCATTAATCAGCTGACTCAATCAAATCAAAATCATGACCAATGTCATTGCGTAAACATAATATGGTTCGTGAACATTTTTTTTTCTTCAGAGAACCGATGAAATCAGCTGAGCAAATCGGACTGAATCGTTTAAAACAGTTCGAACAGATTACTACTGTAGCCAAGTCCGCGCTTTTCCCACGGAATTGGACTACTCTGTTTCTGTCGGTTGTTTTACGTCCACGGGTTTAAGCGACCCAATAACCCCCCTGTATCTTACTTTCATTAGGGAAATCACGTCAAAAAATATTTTACCCCCTAGAACACAATAGAACACTCTCCCTAAAAAATGGCTTAGTTTTGAGCTACTTTATTGGGCGAGCTTTCCTGTGAAACTGTGGCAATCTTTCCGAGTACTGCTACAGTATTTGAATCTTTACGTGATGACGTGAAATCACTGATCAATGGACCTTTTTGT
The DNA here is from genome assembly GCA_032361165.1 of Enteromius paludinosus. Taxonomy (NCBI): domain Eukaryota; kingdom Metazoa; phylum Chordata; class Actinopteri; order Cypriniformes; family Cyprinidae; genus Enteromius; species Enteromius paludinosus. The sequence goes on along the minus strand of JAUMHQ010000053.1, from coordinate 7,450,030 downwards.
AATTGGTTCGCTAGAATGATATTATGTACCTTCAAAGACTATAGAATACTTTTGAGGTCTTTTTTGTCATTTTAAAGAGAACTTAATTAATTAATTAATTCGTTTTTGTGTCAGTCCCTCCGAACACACCCACCTGCCTGCTTCCGAAGGTGTTTTCTAGTCGTCTGCTATTGGACAGGCCAACCGATAGTCCCGCCCCAGAACGCACTTCATTGGTTAAACAAAGGTTGCAGTGTTTGGTACCACAGTTATCTATTTTGAAAACAATTTTGTTGGACGTTTTATGAAAGCCTTATCCAAAAACTTCGCCGTAGACAGCATTCCGAAGGTAAACCAACTTGCACAATCTTATCCCACAACCTTGTTCCACACGTCGCTATAATTAAAGTAAATCTGAAATGCACGTGGTGTGTAACATCCGTGGAATCATCGCAGCTCAAGAGATCGGAAAAACCACAGCAGCACAAAATGGCCATGAAAATATTCATAGCCCTAATTAGTGTCCCCGACTACACCTTTGACCTAATTTATATTTTAGTGGTGCAAGTCGATACAGTGGTGAAACGGATGCTACGTTGTAACTAAACACAACAAACACACTTCAGGTAGAAAGGGACTAAACTGACCGTGATGCTAGACCCTCGATGTTTACATGGTATTACACAGTTTTGTTAGACTAATATAAACATTGGAAGAAATGATTTGCCAAAAATGAAATTGTCTCCACGTCTTAAACTGTACATTTGGAAATTGTAAGAATATGTATGCCATGCTGTGTTCAGCAATACTACAAAAAAGTCAGTGTGTCAGGATAGATGGAGAGAGGGAGACAGAGAGATACTGACAAACCAATGCAATTTTGATCATGCATTACTAAACAAATAATTATTTATGACTCGTCCAATGTAGGTTAAGGTCAGCGGTCCAAGTGCCAAAAAATAAGCTGCAAACTGTCTCCAGAATAAAAGCATCACTATGCACAGTTAGTACATCTTACCTTAGAGTTGAGGCAGTACATGTTTTGATGAGAGCAAGACAAAATTCACGTTCTGTTTGGTTTGCTTAAATTGAGAGTCCCGAGAGAGAATGGGGCCGTGGCAGTGGTGCAGAGAGGTGTAGCGCACTGTATGTGCGTTGGTGTCCAGCATTAGGAAAAAAGGCAAGGTCCAAGAAGAGCTGAAGTGGGACGCTGCTTATTATGGCTGCATCACCTGGATTTATGGACATCCCACTATGAAACATGCTCTACATGGGTTGTCGTAGTGTCCTATTTTTCTTTCCTTTTTTCTTTTTTTTTTTTAGTTCGAGACTGGCCTCATTCCCAAATGCTCAAGGCAGACTACGCAGCGTTGTGATCTAAATATACATTGTGATTTGTTTTTTTTTATTTAATTCTATTTATTTATATTTGTAAAAGTAAAGTAATTGAAAATCAGTATTGCGTTTTCAACCAATTTATGGAATCTATTAATGTTAAGATTATTCAAAAATACATCAGAGCCTGGTTTCACAAACGGGCCTTAGCTTAAGCCAGGACTAGGCATTAGTTAAAATAAGATATTTAAGCAACTTTTACAAAAATGCCATATAAGAAAACATTACAGGTGTGCATCTTAACACAGAACAATGACACTGACATGTTTTAAGCTATGTCAGAGCAAGATATTTTTATCTCAGACTGCTCAAACATGCAATTTAGTCTGGGACTAGCTTAAGCCTTGTCTGTGGAACTGGGGGCAGAATTGCTAACTCTACATTCTGGGCAATACATGACGGTTGTGTGCAATAATATTACACATTTCTCTGCATTGCACTATTTTTATCTGTCCAAAACTAGATTTAAAATTCACATTTTTGGTCTTTTTAATATCTTTCATATATTACAGCAGTTACATTTTTTTTTAAAGGGATTAATATTGTGAGTTCTTAACACATAGCCTAGTTAAAAAAGAATCAAACAACATTTTTCTGTGTGTTTTTAAGTGAAATAAGTGGTAGGTCTACATGACTAATAAAATACATTCATTAATTGTATTCGTTTATTGTCCAGCTAATATAAATATTTGCAATATGACAACAAACTTGATTATTACAAGGTCAACAGGGCAGCTGTGACCCATTTGCAATATAACTGTACCACACAATGCAAAACATTAAATTGTAATATATAATATGAAATGTTAAAAAAAACAAAAAAGGTTTTCACGAATGAATGGCATAATGTTATTAATGTTATAGAGCTTTCCAATCAACTGGCTTCTTTCCAGATGCTTTAAGCAAAATGTTAGTTTTAGAGAAGTGCCTACATCCGAAGAAGCCTAAATGTGCAGAGTATGGTGATGGATGTGAAGTCTCAAGGATATGATGGAGTTTCTGGAAAAGAAGAAAAAAAAAAAAAAACAGCAACTCATATATTTCTTTATTTTATCATAATGTTTTGCAAAAGGTGCAATTTGAGTTGCAATATTTACAGTAACCCTGATTATTTGTACCAGTAGCAAAAAAATCCAATAACAGTAGCACTCTTTCCATTCCACTCCAAGACAACCATTCCATTGTCTCATTGTACAGGGATTTGTTCACAAGCTTTTTTTTAAGCTCTATTTATCAGTTGTGTAAACCGTTTTTAAAAATCCAAAGTGCACTTTTATTCCTGGTAAATATATTGATATTTTATAATTCTGTCTCCATTAACTTACTCTGTCGATCACTCTGCCTTTCCTCTGAGCATAAGAACCCCAAAGCAGAAAAACCAAGCCATTGAGGTTCCTGCTGAGCCACAGGACCACAGCGTCTGTAAAGATCTCCCAGCCTTGACCCTCATGAGCGGTGGGTTGATGAGCCCTCACTGTCAACACAGAATTCAGCAGCAGAACACCTGACAATGGAAAGAACATTGACATTGTACAATTATACAATTATAACTCATAACACCTTGATGAGTCACATATATAAGAACATACACTACCGTTCAAAAGTTTGGGGTCTGTAAGATGTTTAAAACACTTTCTAATTAATATTAAGAGACGTTTTGAAATTGATTTTTCAGTTTTTGCACGTGCATTTTTTCTAACTTTAAATAAAGTGTCATCTTTCATGTCAAGTTTAAAAATGTATATTTTTTTATAAGATTTCTAATTAAAACAATAGAAGAAGAATACGCATGTTACAGGTAAAATGAAATCAGTATTAACAAAATAAATTTTATAGATTTAATAACAGAAAATAAAATATATTTAATAATAGAAAAAAATGGATAAAAATACTAAAACCGACAATAGGTGGCGGTAAGTTAGGGATTTTATCGCTAAATCATTCAGTGCAAACACAAATATGTTGCTCTGGTCAGCATCACAATTTTTTCGTGTCCATTTAGTTAATCAAAAGTCTAATAAACAGATACATTTTTCAATATTATTACAGTTGAAACTAACAATTTTGTACTTCAATGTATTTTACAATTACATTCCTGTGATGGCAAAGATGAATTTTCAGCAGCCATTACTCCAGTTTTCATTTTCAGTGTCATATTATCCCTCAGGAATCAATCTAATATGCTGATTTAATGCTCTAGAATCATTTCTTCTTGTCAGTGTTATCAGCTATATTGTGACGGCCCATTTTCTTTTATGAAAAGACATTTCAAAAGAAAAGCGTTTATTTGAAATGTTAATAATATGTCTTAAATAACATAATTAATTTCTTAGGGGGGAAAAAGTTACTGCCCCCAAACCTTTGAATAGTAGTGTACTGTATGTTGATTAACTACCCTGTTTAGCCCATTCTGTGAGGTCTCCGTGACCTGGGTGCTGGAAGCCAACAATATCTTCCTTCAACTCCGCAAATATGTTTTCCAAACTGCGATAAGTAAAGCAGGTCAACATACAGAGTAGTCTGTGGAGATGTCACTGTGGTGAGATGATCAGTAGATAGTTATTTTTTTTACAGCTCAGTACAATGCTGTACCTAGGAGGAGGAGGTTTAGGCCTCAGCACACTGAAGGCCAAACCATGAGCCTGACCTGGATGGTGATATGGGTCTTGCCCAAGAATGACCACCTTTACCTGTCAACATAAAACAACTTATAATTCATTTGAACACTCTGCTCTTTTCCTAGTTATACTTTATATTAAGGAACTTACATCTTCAATTGCACTCAGAGTTGTGCAGTAAAACACCTGCTCAGGGCTGGGATAAACAGTAAAGCATTTCCTCTCCATTGTAACAAAAGACATGAGCTGAAAAAACAATACAGGAACAAGCTTTTTACTTTATCTTTTCATTGTCATTTTCGTGGTCTCATACTCGGAGTATTACTTACTTTTGTAAAATAAGGTTTGGCAAATTCAGTCCCGATTTGTCTTCTCCAGCTTTCTCCAACTGGTACAGGGACATTTCTGCTGGCCAGTCGTTCCAGAGCGGCGCGTCTGTTCTGCTCTATCTGATGCAGCTGTTCCTCACTGAGCTGCATGTTCTCTCCACTCACTTGCTCTTTGCAACATGCATTGTCATTGAAGCAAATAAATTATAGGAATAGAATACATATGGTTACAGAGCTGTTTATGAAATGACTATTAGGTATGGTACACAATGGAGGAACAGGAAGTGCAGGAAAAGTTTGAAAATATTATTTTTTTTACAATAATTACGTAGTCAGATAAATGCAGAGGTTGTTGAACTTGTTCAGACACTTGACCTACCTTTTGACGTGGAAGAAAGTAAGAAAAGTTGTGTAAAGACAGTTTTGTTGTTTTTCAGACCCCTTCACAAATACCGCTGCATCACCGTTATTCTGCCATGTCATGCAAATGCAGGTTCACTCAAAAATTTGCAAAACTGAAAGTGAAACCTCAACTCTAAATCATGTTTCCTAAACCATGACTGTAACCGTGAACTGTTAACCACAGACACAGACCAACTTGTGTTCAATTTCGAAAAATTATTACATTACAAAAACAAGGTATTGCTTGGTGGAGAAAGAAATGAATTCACCTTTGACCCTATTTTAACCTTTTTGACTTGAATGCCCCATTGTCCAGGACGTTTCGAAGACCCCTGCCATGAATGCCATATGAAACATAAACATGTCACCTAGTGGCTGAAGTTGGCATTGCAGGAAATGCTTTTTTTGCTTCACGTTGCCTCTTGCAGAGAGATATATATATAATACAGTGTTGGGGAAAGTTACTTTTAAAAGTAATGCATTACAATATTGTATTACTCCCTTAAAAAAGTAACTAATTACGTTACTTAGTAACTTTTTATGGAAAGTATTGCGTTATATTACTTTTGTGTTACTTTTTAAATATGGGCAGAGCTTGAGTGTTTGTTTTTAATATAAGTTCTATTTATAGCAAATGTAAAAGCCCTTCTCACGGCAAAAAGTGTCACGAATAAACCTCTGGCTGAAGAAAAAGTGAATTGACATCTGTAAAGTAGAATACAGAAGAAGAAAAAAACAAGCACAGTCATTTTTGCTCTGGATCATCAAAGGTCAGCAGCAGACATTGTTTACTAAAATGAGATTAGATGCATTTGTGTAATTTAATTATTGCAGGTTTGCATCATATTCTGTGTTTAGTTTAATTAATTATGATGAATACTAAATCTGTTTTTTGAGCATGAGATGAATTAATGCACATTCACATTTAGTCTAGAGCTACACTGTATTCACACAGCGCCTCTGTATTTCTGATTTCTCCCAACATGTCAGGAGTCAGGAGACTTGTCAGTTAAAAAATAAGAAAACAAAGTGACTGGCGTTACTTTTTTGAAAAAGTAACTCAGTTACATTACTCTAAAATTAAACAGTAATGCGTTACTTTACTAGTTACTTGGAAATATTATTACGTAACTTGCGTTACTTGTAATGCGTTACCCCCAACACTGTGTATATATATATATATATATATATGTGTGTGTGTGTGTGTGTGTATTTATTTTTTCTTCTTTTTCTTTTCTTTTTTTTTTTGTTTTATCGAAGAGAAAAAAGTTTTTGGAGACAGAATGTTTTTGAGAGTGTTTTTAAAGAGGAAAAATAATTTGGAGACAAAAAAGGCTTTGGAGGAATAAAAATCAAAGAGCAACAGAGAAAAAAAATAGTATTTGTGATCTAAGACACTTTTATACCTATCTTGAAATTTTTGTTCATGTTGTGGTTCACATGCTCTTTCACTAGTTAGCGCTTCCTCAATGATAGTAAAAGCATGTTTGGCGAGCTGTCGGGGGCGAGCTGGGAGTTTGGTGAACCCCCATGCCTAAATAAGGGTGCGGCTCGATCCCTACGTGCCCTCCATGGAAGGAGCGAACGGTGGAGAAGGGGAGGTGGAGGGAAATGCAAAAATGAGATGCAGAAGGAAAGAAAACTGGGCGATTTATAGTGATGAAATAGCGACTGGATTGGCTTACGATGGGGACGGTGCTGATTGAAAGATTGGTAACAGCTGATTTGAGTTTCGTACAAGCTTTCTCCCGAAATTGGTTTATAGCTACATTTAATAAAAACAATAGTAATTTAGGGAAAATTCATAGAAATATGATTTCAGTTTACTTATTGATGTAATGTTGTTGATGTTTTACCATTTTGATTCAGTTGTAATTTTCTTATTTAAATTAATTTTAAGTAAATTTTACTTTTAAGTCATCCTTCCTAGAATTTTCCTCGGCTCCTTGTTTTTTTTTTTTTATAATTTAATATTTGTTTTACAGTCCTAGTTGTTTTCTGCCACTTCTGTGGTGCTCAAATCAGCTGTTCTTTAACTTCACTCTTCGGACATAGAATAACTAGAGTGAAGTGTGTGTACCTCTGAATAACTTGCTTGTGTGAATAAACAGTTCTAAAAATCGAATGTAATGTAGTATAATGCATACTTAGATATTGCAGCACTGAAAAATAGAACACAAATAAAGAGTGTTTTTATTTAATTCATTCATTCAAAAGAGGATGTGTACAGTACATGTCTAGCTCATTAAAAACAATAGTTCCCCCTTTTTCTTAACATCCCTATTACTATAACAGGAATATCCCTAAAACCTTTCAAATGGTGATTAAAAAGATTTCATGAAAGAAGTTTGCATATTCCCTTGACCTGAATTTCTTGGGCGGTTTTTTTGTTGTTTGGGGACAAAATGATGCTGTGTGTATTGTACTCTGGAGGACTGTGTGAGGCCAAGCCCACACAGTGTAGTTTACCATCTTTGAGGCTGTATTGATGTAATCAGAGATGCACGCCGGTCTAACCTGTTCTATAGCAAAGTACTCTGTTGTAGTTTAGCATTCCATTACAACCCAGTGAAATGAGTGCACTGAAAAGATCATCCCAAGTGGCTTACAAACGCTGGAAAGACACAAAAATCAGGTAATATATGTGTGTTTCATGTGTTTATTTGTCAAATTGTTGTGGCTACTAGGTATGTTTTACACCTGTACTGAACCTTTTAATAAAGTGAAAACTGAAAACCACAGCTTGGAAATGTCAGACAATTCTGTTTAGTTTGTGAAATGAGTTTAAATATTTCATAATTGTCAGATTTGCATTGTAAACAATACAAAGGCTAAAACATGTTTTTGTTTAGTTTTGCGACATCCCAGACTGATGATAAAAGCGTTCTCACTGTTCATGAGGAACAGCCTGGGAAAGATGAGCCTAGCAATGGAGTTTGCACTATTCTGGAACAAGATTTGGAGGACAGAAAAAACAGAAGCTCTGGAACCTCAGGTAGAGATCTATATCCAGCATCTACTGTACACATTTGTAGATAAATGTGCAATTTGAACAGTAATCCTTAGTCCAGTATAGAGCTGAATTTTTAAAGACTACAATGGTCTGGTTTGTGGTAACGTGTGCATGCAGTGCAGTTTATTTATGGTCTTTAGAAGGTGTGAGGTCAGTTTAGGATGTTCAAAAATTCATTTAGGTCAATAAATAACATTATGTATCCTTGTGTAGGCTACTGGATATTATTAAAGTGAGCATCTATATTTTTTTTTGTCTGTAGAGCAAAACAGTATGTCTTAGAATAAAAAAGTATGCTGTGGTGCCCAAATAATAAACATTGACTTATATATAATTAGATGCAAATAGGCAAACAGAAAGACTAATAGTTTATAGCTTGGAAGAATATTAGTTTTTTTGCTACCATAAATCACTTTGTTTGTCACATGAGCTTTCAAAAAATAGATAGTTTATGTGAAAAATACTATCATTTAGTTTTAAACAGAATTACATTTCTCACAGTCTTGAAATGCCTTTTACTAAACATGCTAGCTCAGGAGAATACCCTGACCTAATCTTGTTTTCATTCAAACTACACTTCCTTCCTGCATGGCTCCGTTCTTGAGGAGACATAAGCTCTAATGTCTATTTGATGATTTGTGCTTGGCTATATACAATATCTTCTCATCATTCAGTAAATATCCATTTCTTCAGAAACCTTCACTGTGGAAGAAGCAGTTGAGGCTATTGGTTTTGGAAAGTTTCAGTGGAAGCTGTCTATGCTAACAGGAGTTGCGTGGGTAAGAAATTCAGCATTATACAGCATTTTAAATGCAAGTAATGTGTACCGAACAAATAGCTTAAATTTGTTCTTTCAGTTTACTTAAAGACAGGTTTCATGAAAAGTCTTATGTTTCATTTTTGCGTGCAAAGATGGCCGATGCTATGGAAATGATGCTCCTCAGTATTGCAACTCCTCAACTGCGCTGTGAGTGGAGGGTCTCCAGCTGGAAAGTGGCATTCATAACAGCTGTAAGTATAGTAACTAAACACTAACATGGTTAAAATTAAAACATTACAGATAAGTTCACAAATGGTAAGAAGGGCCAATCTGCAGCATTTACATTATGTAAACAATCATACATATATATATATATATATATATATATAATATACAAGGTGAAAGTTTATTAAAAAAAGATAACTCAGTTTATTTAAAATATTAATTGTTTTAAACCAACTGCCGTTTTATTGAGATCAATTGAAATGCACAGTGAAATCACATATTGATTTTTGAGAATTGTTTAAAAATGTATGTGTTTTTGCAAATTAACTATATATGTATATATGGCCATATACATCTTTCAAAACATAACTTATGATATTGATATGCATATGATTTTTATCAACGTTTAAAAACATTTGGACATGGCCTCCTGAAAAGGTGGTAGAATGTTGTTGTTGTTGTTGTTGTTTTTTTTACACGTTTATGAAATTCAATCTTTTTACCTTGTTAGGTAGTATTCATTGGAATGATGGTCAGCTCCTCGCTTTGGGGTAACATTTCAGACAAGTATGGCCGAAAAGTGGTATGTCTGATTTAAATCCAGCAGAAGTGAAATAAGTAAATGATTCATTTAAGAACTTGTAGCAGTCATAGTTGCCTTCACTTACAGCCTCGTTGTCTCTGTCTTTTAGTGTTTAATACTGTGCATGGTGTGGACGTTGCACTATGGGCTTCTCAGTGCTTTCGCACCTGTTTACAGCTGGATCTTAATCTTGCGAGGCCTTGTGGGATTTGGCCTAGGAGGAGCCCCTCAGTCGTGAGTTTTTCCTGGTTTTACAAACTCATAAGTCACATTTTTAAGCATGCAACACTCTGAAAGAAAGCAATCTTCTTTATGGTACTTATTATTCATGTTCTAGTTTTGAAACTTGCTTTATCTATTTGATTGTATTCCTATTAGTGCCTGTATGTTTGCTTTTACATCATTATGTGTTTATGACTAAAAACTTTATATTTTCCTCAGAGACCATTAAACCTGTAATGTGTTACACTTGCTCACTACTAGAAAGAACCTGCCAAGTCATTTGATACAATAACTTGTTGTTTTTATATATATATCTGTATCTACGTATATACAGTTTTATGCAAAGGTTTGAGAACCTCTTGCGAAATAAAATATGTAAAATAACAGAGATCATACAACATGCATGTTTTTTATTTTATTTAGAACTATCCTGAGTAAGGTATTTAAACAAATTATATTTACATATAGTCCACAAAATAAAAAAGTAGCAAAGATTTTTGTGGGGTATTATATATACAGTACTGTGATGAATGAAAGATTTTTGCACAGTACTGTGTG
>JAUMHQ010000053.1:7379521-7391672 GCA_032361165.1 Enteromius paludinosus | reverse complement strand
TCAACACAATTTTATATAGGCTATGAGTAGGTAAAATACTGAAATAAATAAATAAATAAAATGACCTTTTAAACCGTGTAACTGATTGTATTAATCGGTTAAACTTCAAATCGGTCGGTTAACGGTTAAAATGAGCATCCCTGCTTTAAACATCCATTATTATAGCTTTGATTATGTAATTGCCGAAAGTTTACCACAACAATTTACCTGCTCATAGGCCATGAACTTGATAGCAGACTCGGGTGCGATCTTCAAAACGTTCATACCGTTCCCTCGCCACAGTGACCGGAGTCCACCCTCACGGATCATTTGGACGAATCCTCCAGCGATGCCCATGTTGTTGCTGCGTGACGCATGAACCTGATAACACCATTGCAGTGGTGAAACATCTCAATTTGCATTCAAGCATATTAAGTTTAATCATTTAAAGTTACTTCAGATAAGGTAAGCTTCAATGTCCTTCATACCCTAGTGGATAGTATAACACATTTATTTCTCGCTCAGTATACTACAAACACATTTTCATATTTATGTACTTAATAAAATGCCATGCAATAGTACTTTTATTATAGATGGTTTCAACGACAACAACATAAACAAACCTTACTGTGCATGCACACTTTTGTGGCTTAACGTAATAGATTCTTTTTTGATAACAAGCTAAATATGTAAGCTGCTAAATCAAACAGATTTATTAAAAACTCTTTTTTTTTCCAGCAGGAGGGGCTTTAAGGTTTCCCTGGTAACCGCTGTAGGTAAAGCAGCTCTGAGCTTACAAACGCTGCTTTGCATGCAGGATGAAATGAAAATGTCATTTTCTGAAGACAGGCTTCCTTCAGAAATACAGTCATATAAAAACACCCACGCCTCGGTTTGATTTTTAAACGTGCTCATGTTTATTCAATGAAGCCTTTTGGAACTGGTCTGCTAAGCGCAACAACTAATTTAGTACTTAATGCACTTTAACTGTGTGGAAGTCCAATTAAAGACATACTTCGTATATTCGATTGTGCTGAAGTGGAACTATTGCAAGTATGCTTCAGGTACACTTTAAATATTGTGCATTTAAAGGGCAATATTACACAATCCTCATTGAAAGTGACATTAACACGCAGTTTAGGCTTATTAACAAGAAATATGCATTGTGCACAACAAGTAATACTCCAAATAAGATTAAATTACAATTTTTATCTCAGTAGGTCTCGAGTTATCTTTCAGTAAATATGTTAATAGACTTGAACTATACTTAGAATTAAATAAATGCATTTTAAATACATAAAATTTTTACTAGAGTAGTCTTATACACTCTTACATCTTTTTTTCTAATCCACAAAATCAAACTGAAACTAGCCTCAGGCATTTCATAATGTGCACGATCATCCACCGAGGCACTGATCCAAAGAACTGAACATCATGTACCATAGTGACTCGACAGTACACTTTCTACAGTGGCAGTGTCCCTAGCTTTGCCATTACAGGAATTAACAACATTTGAATATTCAAGTTATTTTAGCCAGTAATAATATTACACATATAAATAATATACTGATACATATTTTTATGTATAAAATAGGGCCGGAACTCGATTAAAAAAATTAATCAATTAATTAGAGGCTTTGTAATTAATTAATCAAAATTAATCACATTTTAATCACATATAAATATTTGACCTGAGAATAGTGAGAAGTACGTTTTTTCATATGGATTTTAGCACACCATTGAATAATGACTGAATACATAAGCTTAAGAAATTATTGTTTATTTTTGTTCAACCAAGTCCAACAGAGCAATATTGTGTGGTGCGTGACTTCACACTGAGCCGTATATACTACACACAGCCGTTGTTCACTACCGAGCTGCGCAAAACCATGTTCATTATCAGTGTCAGTGAACAAGGGCTGTTTGTAGTATATACGGCTCAGTGTGAAGTCACGCACCTGATGGCATTTACCGCTGATTACACAACCGGCTTTACTGACAAAACGCACAAACATAACGGCGCATCCCTACTTTCAAGTACATTCAGAACATTAGAGACGCTAGTTGGTGCGCCAGTATAATCGGCCTGCCGAAACTCATCCAGTGAGAAACGTTCTGCGGTGCAAAAATAAGTGCGATTAAAATGCATTTAAAAAAAATGTAACGCATTATTGTTGTATAATTAATTCATCTGAATTAACGCGTTAAAGTCCCGGCCCTAGTATAAAATAAAACAATTATAAAGTGATATAAGTTAAGCCTAATATAATATAAATAAGAAAAAAATTTAAAGTTACCCAACTTAAATGTGTATTTACCTGCATGAGAACCTTAAGGCGGTCCAGGGGTGCGGTACAGGTACGGGACACTGCACCAGCTCCACCTCCTGCTACCAGGTGTCGCCACCACATTCCTGTTTTCTTCTCCTCTGCCGTAAACTCATCAGGGACAATCATACTTTCCCCTACATCAAATATCTGCACAGAGGAAATTACATCCTGTCTAGTGAGATTACACAAACAAGAGAACTTAATAAATGGACAATACACAAGTTAGGCGATCCATCACTAGGACAAAAAAATATATATATTGTTGCAATTTTCTGTGCTGCAGAATCTAGAGATTACATACAAAACGCATACTAAAAGATGAGCGGCATCTGTCTTACCCATTTGATTCAGTCCTTTTTATATGATCAAGTTTTAATATGACCTTAAATTGATCTTTATTAGTTTTGGGAGGCTGGATTAGATTTGTTGTTCATCAAAATACAGAAACTGAAAATATGAATAATATTTATTATAAAAAGAAATCCAGAAATGTCTCTTGTGTAATACTGTTATCTGTTCATCTGAGTACAGTGTTAGAATAATCCTTGAGATGGACACATCTACCTCTCCCGGCTCAAAAAGATCAAGTCAGTGACGTCAGAACACTGTTGATCTGTTTAACAGGATCAGACTGGATCACCGTAACCCCCATTGAGGAGTATTCCAAGTGCAAGGAAACAAATTTAACATTCTTAGAAGGACTGAATGACAAAGGTGGCAGTTACTTAGTGACGTGTCATTACCACCTCAATGAATGAAAGGCACTGAAAGCCAAGGTGGAAACTTTGAACCGTACGGCACATGGCAGGATGGTGAGGTTTAGTTTTACCGTAGAGTGTTTCCAGTAGAGGATGATTTCAGGAATGTTGTCAGCAGGATGAAGCAGGTGGTAATCTCTCCATTCATTCCAATCAATCGTCATCGTACCATTTTTATCCATACTGTTCAAATTAAAAGACAAAAAGAGACAAAAACTAAATATGTATGTCAGGAGTTTCTTTTTTCTTTGAAAAAAAAGAAAAGAAAAAGGACCAGCTTACACTTTCTAAAATGTATACACTTACATAAGAAACTGCTTAGACTTGCAAAACCTCTGAAATTAATCATGTGCAGTCAAGCAGCTAGAAAATAAAAGTTATCCACATGCAAAAATGTCCATGGTTTTCACTTCAGACATTTTACTAACAATAAGTAAATTTGCAACTATATCTCAACTAGCAATCTGCTAGCTCTTTACTATTATGGGTCCACAACATACAACAAAAAATATGCCAATTTATTCAACTAACCCTAAACCTACCCTAACAGTCTACTCTGAGAGTTAGTAGATATGTAGTTGGAAATTAATGAGAATTTGTTGACATGTAGTTACAAAGTAAAGTTACCTATAATTAGTTGATAAAGTAGACAACAAAATAAAATGCAACTTTCAGATCTATACATTTAAAAATGTAAGAGAGCTGAGTGTTTTGTTGTCGTTTGTCACAACATCCTAAAAAAAGCATTAGGCATTAGCTTCCTAAAAATTTGCAAAGCACTACCCACATGAGACAAAATAGCTTCTGAGAGACAGAGAGAGAAAAATTACCTCAAAAATGCAAAACAGCACAGATGAAATGGAAAAAGCAGAGCAAGACAAACATGCAGGGAGAAGACTGCTACTTACTACATTATAGGGGCACATATATAACCCCTCCTTATTCTGATAAGATGAGCAGAGAGAGAGAGTGGGGGTGGGATCACAAGAAGGAGAGAGTGATAAAGAAAAGGAGACAGAAAGCGTACAACCAAAGACATTTACACACAGACAGAAAATGAAAAAACTTTTATTACTGTATGTGCCGCAGTAAGTTCCTATATGAGATCTTTAAGGAGCTCTAAAATGAGGCCTAAAAACTTGTTGGTCCAGGCTCGACAAAAAATATCAAATACTGAAATACTAAATTGCTAAAATGCTGAAAAATCAGAACCAAGAGACGTGTTGTACAACACGTGCTGTTTTGAGGCGAGGGTTTCCAGTTAGGTGTGAATTATTGGCTGTGAATAAAAGGCTAAAGAGAATGAAAGGGGTTGGACAGATACAATCAATAAAGTAAATTACCTCTTGAGGATTTTTTCAGCCTGTTCCTCAGATATGTGAACCCCGAGGTCTCTTAGCGACTGCATGATCTCCTGCGAATCTATGCGACCTGCATTTTTAAAAGGAAATGAGATTTTAACATTTAAACCGGTGGTCCTCAACACGTGAGCCTCAGCAAACATCAAAGGCGACCTTAATATGACTTTATATGATTTAAGACAAGAAAAAAAAATCTATAATTCAAGGCAATGCTCATGATACAAAATTGTTTGAACACTTGGCATATTTAAGAGGTTTCAGTTGTTTTTGTTGAAATTCAATACCCATAAAATGAACTACTGCAGATAACTGCCAGCAATTAAAGAAATCTGCTGGAACACTGAAAATATGGGGCAAGTTGGAAAACAAACTTAACATATTTATTATTGTTTCAAAGGAAAGCCTTTGGCTTGAGCTGCAGAAGGCATGGGATAACATTAGTGTCGATGTTCTCAGGAAATATATTGACAATTGCTGCAAAAGGTGGACATACCAAATATTAAAGTTAAAAGTGGATAAAACTCACTTCAGTTGATATTTGTTGCACTACGGGCAACCTTCTGCTTGTTGTATGAACATTAAAAAAATTGAATGTTTTAGACACAAATATTTGTGAATATTTTCAGATCATTAAGGTGTTCTAACAATTTCGGCCACAACTGTAGTTCACAAAAACCCTGACATGCTTACCATCATTCTTTTTGTCGAGGCTCTTGAAGACCAGCCTAAGTTTCTTCTCATGGTCCCTCAGGTAGTGCACAAACTCTTCAAAGTCCAACTGACCATCCAAGTCTTTGTCTCCAGCCTTGACGATTTTCTGAAACGCAAACATGCTGGAATCAACATGAAGTCCTCAGGACAGAATCAAGCCAGGTCATTTTTGAGGTCAGTGAGCTGGTGCTGTTTGGGGTGTTGAGCTAATGGGCCTCTAGGGACAGACATATGGCCTTTGTTTGTTGAAGGGGGTATTGATAGGACCGTGCTGAACACTCTCATTAGCATCAGCTTTATGAAGCCCAGCCGGACAATGTTTGACCTTTAGGACAGGAGCCGTCTAAACCATTGAGCAGCATATAATTGAAGGTAATGGAAAGGGATGGAGAAGATCAATTAATCATTAACCTGTAGTGTTCTGGAAGGACAGAAAGCGTTTTTAGTTTTAATAGCAAATCAGGTCCATAGCGGGATACCTGGCTGGTGTTTCTTTGATAGCGTGTGACAAAATTACTGGTTTGTGCACAACTGAAAATTTTCAACCACAAAAAAAAAAAAAATAAAAAAAGTACACCCCACCCAAGTGACATCAGCATTTCGTAATGTGCCACTGAAAACCAGATCACAAGAATCATCATTTGTTTTAAGTTGCTGTCCATTATGAGATTATGGACTTGTGCATAATAATACCTTAACAAAGAGTAAAAACAAAGAAAAGTGTCTGAAGTGTCTACAATATCTTAAAATCCAGTCACTGGCCCATATAATCCATAAATAATGTCCTTTTTATGGTCTCTGTGCTCAAAATGTTTATATGCATAATAATAATGGATCATCATTCAACAGAGATTGCTTTGATTAAATGTCATCAGAAGGCATTCAGAATCAGCAGAACTCTTTAGACTTTAGCATCATGTGGCACATTGGACACATGATGCTAAAGTCTAAAGAGTTCTGCCGATTCTGAATCCTTTCAGACGGTCAAGATCACGGGCGTCCAGCCAAGTCTCAAATAGCCCTGCAAGTGTAAAGCAGGTTAAAGATAGCCTTCATCTTCTCACGCTTAATCCGGATGCAACAATGACTCAACTGCAGACAAGTGGGTCATGAGAATGGAAACAAGTTTTTGGAGCGGAGAATGGTAACCTTCTGAAGTTGACAATACAGTCATTCACAAATACTACAAATCTAGAGAATCAGAAGAAAACCAGAAAGAAATAGGTCTACTTGCAATCCGAATACTACATTTTATAGTGCACATATTAAAGTCGTTTTGGTTTGCAATTGCTCTTGGCATTTTCTGCAAAAAAGGCACTTGGCGTCTAAGTCATTTAAGGCATACAAGTGAAAGTGAGCTGTAACTCTGTGAAGGATTCTGAAAGTGGTTCAGACACGGAAGTCAAATAATCTGGATTAAACTGATTCATCCCATTAGAGGTTCTGACATGAATGGGCAGGACACACAGCTCTTGGTTCACAAGAACTTTTTGACCATCTAAGTCTTGATTGTCTTTAAATTGGAAAACCGACAATTTACATTTGAGTCCGGCGTCAACTAAAATGACTCAAAACGATTAATCATTTACAGTAACTCAGAAATCTGAAATAAAGCGAAATATAAATACGATTTAAAGAAAGCTCTATAAAATAAATGAAAAATAGAAAATGTTGCATTGGCAACTGAAATAAATATGCACTTGTAATTTGTAAAATTGGTCAAATACTAAAATTACTCAAAATAATTATAAGCAATGTGGAGAAAAAAAGGTAGCATTTACAATCACGTATAGTTACTAAACTAAAACGGAAATACACACACAAAACATTCAACACACTACACAGTCGTTTTTTAACATCATAATACAGATGACCTACCGTTCGCCATTTCCTGTATGAATCGAATTCTTGTGACGGAAGAAATAAACTCAACTTGAAAAGAGACTTCAACTGCGCCGGTAAACTATCAGACTCAAAATACTGTAATTCTATCCGCTCTGAGATATGGGCAGGCACATAAAGACACAAACACAACATGTTCAGCTACAAAACAATTCAATAAAACAATGCAAGAAAGAAACATATGTACACAGCTCTCATCTGTGCTTGATGGTATCAAGACGGCAATGCCAGTATCTCTGTCACATGCGATTAGAGGGGTGTATAAATCCCTCCCATTTCGAGTCTTGTAATGCAAACACTGCTATGTAATTGGCTCACGTCATATACAGCATCACCTTCTTAGAAGGCTTACCGAAGTATCGGTCTTAAAAATTGACAGCCATGCAACTGCTGCAGGTTTCTGGAATGTTCGTTGCATTAAAGTAAGGACAGCAGATAGGATCTTATTTGACTATTTAAAAAAAATAATAATCTAATTCATTATTTTATTAAAGAGAAAAGGAAAATGGATCGTGACATTTAAAATCCCATAATATTACTTACCACTTTCAATGCAAAAATTGTGCCGTTTATAAAAATGCATGCCAATCCAATCCTGTGGGAAATGTAGCAACAGTAACCAAGGGCTTGGTGAAGGGTCAATCCAGCAACAACTAATTAGTGAAATTGGTGGTAATGATAAAACGTGAAACAACTGCTCTTTATGTGATTAATCTTGTTTGTCCCTAGAGATAACAGATACCTGAATCTGATCATTCGCAATGTAAAGCAGTCTAATCCTGTCACTAGCATGTGATCTTTCCCTAATGAGTCTGACCAGGTTTCTAACATTGGGCCGGACTAAAGATCTGCAAAGACTGCAACCCACTTAAAGACGTGAAGCAACAGTTCAGGGGGGAGGAGAGAGAACCATTCACATGCGTGGGAGATCTCTAATTTGCTGAAGTCTAAAGAAATTCACACCAATTCATATCTGTTGCTTGTCGGTTAAAAAAAAAGTGTACAAAGGCTGTCACAAGGAGGGTGCTTTTCCAAAAAATGACTAATGTGTCCATAGGTTCTAATATGTACTTTTAAATGTACCAATAATGACCCTTTGTAGTCGTATATAAGGGACAAAATTGTACCTTTTGAAAAAGTACAGTTTTAGTACTATTTTTTCCCTGAGAATATATAATAAATACAAGAGGGATTTTTTTTTTATATATATATATATATATATATATTTTTTATTTTTTTTTTCCTTCAATAAAATAGATCCGTTTCTTAGACACTTCTATCACACAAAGCCTCATTTTCCACATGCAAATCATGAGATGTGAAAGATCAAAATCTAAGATGGAAAGACTTCAAGATGTTCAGTTGTTATAATTTTTCTCTCAGAAACCAAAGGTAAACATATTCATTCATAAGCAACTTTAAAGTGTTACTGATGTGGCAATTCTCTCTGCGATACCTGCTGAAGATCCTTAGGAGGCGCCACCATAATCAGCACTGTCGTTTTCTTTGAAGATACGGTGCTCTTTTCTTGGCCGACTGAATCTGCCCGTGTACCTGGTTCCCTCTGGCCTTTCTTTTTTGCAGCATTTTCTGAATTTCGTTCTTTTAGTCCATCAGGTGGCCCTGTGGTATCGGGTTCGCATGCTGTTACTCCCAGAAGCCACTGGGACAGGGATGACCAAAGTTCCTTGAGCATCTTCATGAAGATGCTCCAAGTCTGTTTGTGTACTTGAGTTCTGTCTCGGTCTCCTCAAGTACTTCGTCTACAGATGTTGTATGCGCGTATAGAGAGAAACTGCTCAGGCAGTCATAAGCAAGGCCAGGAGGATGAGGGCAGATGGGGACACTGCCACACAATTTCCAAAGCTTACTGGCATATCCAACTGCGTTTCCGCAGTAACCCGGTGACCAAAAAACTTTGAAATGCAGAGAATGAGCTCCAATTAACCCTCTCTCATAAGCATTGCAAACTCAGAGCATCTTTCCGAAACAAACCGTCCAGGAAACTTTCCCCACATGTTCTTTGCGGAGCGCAACAGCACACAAAAAGATGAAGAGGAAAAAGTCAGTCATTCAGCTCTTCAAGTGACATCACTCCACAACTATGACACACTGCATGGTGGCTAAAACGATGAAAAAAAAGACGACTTAACTGAAAGAAGCTGAAATCCTCACAGGGAATCTGTTTTTAAAAGCGATTCCATGTTTTAAGTGCTAGTATTTCTTGGCACCTACAAGCTGCTGCAGGTTGGCTGCATCATAGAGCCGGCAAAAAGTGATGCAGTGAAAAAAGCTGCAACCTCACTGCAGCTGTGCCTCAGCCAATCAGAGCACTCCACACTGGCAGCCCCTGCGTGACAAAACACAGGCAGCCAATCAGAGGGTAAAATACAGCCACCTTATGGAGTGATCTTTTACTCAAACAGCAAAGAGGAAATTCTGCTGACTGTTTTTTCTGCCCTCTGCTTTTTGAAGACCTACTGCATCATCAGGATCTCCCTGGTAACGCCTCCAGGGTGATTCCATGCATTTCTAACACTGCAATACTCACATATACAAATCTATCTCATTCATTTATCAGCTGCTTGTTCTTTTTAAATGCCTCTGGATATACACAGCAGGACATGTTCATTTTTTACATGCTTCCTCTCTCATTTTAGATGCGAATGACAGGATTTCAATGCAGCTCATTTAAGCAGAATCCCTTTCTATTGATTGGACTGGACTACAGCTGCACTGCAATTTAGTTCACAGGTCAATATGGAGATCTCAGGAATCTACGCTTTTCACAAGTTACAGTGGAATGCAAATGGTATGCATGTATATGATTATATATGCATGCATATACAGTAGGCTATATGCCATTAAATGAGAAACTATTGAAAACATATACAAAAAATATAGCATTCAAAAGGATATAAACAACAAATGATACAATGAAATTGCTATTCAGCTTTAAACGTCCTCTAATATGTAGACTAATCGGTTCAGGTGCCTTTAAAATGTACAC
Organism: Enteromius paludinosus; assembly: GCA_032361165.1. Lineage (NCBI taxonomy): Eukaryota > Metazoa > Chordata > Actinopteri > Cypriniformes > Cyprinidae > Enteromius > Enteromius paludinosus. Next base: position 7,381,621 of record JAUMHQ010000053.1, on the reverse strand, counting down.
ATCATGAGCCCCCTCCAAAAAAAAACCCAATCACAGTAGTGGTTCCCCTGTTCTCCAGGGGGCCCTTGTACTCCTAAGCTGATTAATTTGTGATGATAGAGAGATCCTAAATTATTCACCCAGCTCTTTGAACATGACGAAGGCTCTGGCTGATTGCTATAACTGAACCAAATATAAAACAAAAAATACATTTAAATAAAAGAAACACACAAGTATGCATATTTTAAACATAACATATGCTATATTTTTCTAAATGGAAAGAATTAGCCATTGATGTTTGATTTTAGCGGTGTTTCTAGCAGACTAATGAGCAACCGAGGGAATGATTTTCTGACGCGGGACGAATTGGATAGCTCTATATGTGGCAGGACTGACGTCATTCTTCTTGAATTTTAAGCAGTTACTGTGTGATACGTTTCATTCAGTCTGTAACCTGTTGAAACAGACTGGTTACAAAATTACAGTAAACATCAACCAGTGAAGTTAATTTGGTGTTTAAGAGCAAACGAAGGTGTGATTCTGTCAGGTTCAATGAAAGCCAGATAAGATGCACAGCACACACTACTGTCAAAAGAAAGAGAAGGTTGAATAAAAAAAAAAGTTAACAAGTGTCTACATATACTGCCGTTCCATTAATGCATCTACTGCCAGATTTATTTAAAAATTCGTAGAATTAAAAACGTCTTTTAACATAAACTTTTTTTGAATAGAAAATAATTTGCACCTATTTTCTCACTGTATTTGCAAATCAGGCATTCACAAGTGCAATCCACCCTTGATTATTAAAATACCAGCAGCTTAATTTTGCCCTCCGTAATTGAAGCAGCAGATCTTTCATCGCGATAAGAGGATGTGAATTAAGCAGCAAATTCTTCTGACCTTTACAATTAAACAGCACAGTTACTGCTCTATTTAAGCAGCGCCAACAAACCTCAGCTAGTCCACTAGAGAGGAACTTTCGGTTTTGTTCTAAGTGCTTTTGTTAGTTGGCAAACAAAGGAATTCTTGATGCGCAAAATTCTGCAGCCAGGCTTTTGCCCAAGACTGCCGTTGTCTAAAAAAAAAAAAAAAAAAAAAAAAAAAAAAAAAAAAGTGTTTGACCTTAAAGAAACTTAGTCCAAAGCTTGTAAAACACTCCCAGAGATGAAATCTGTAGTGTGGCATGCAAAACATGTATGTCCTCATTATAAGCCAATGAGTAAATCAACCAAAAGTATTATGAACATTATGCTACCTGTAAAAGATAAAACCTTCCCCCATCGCAGAGAGAGTCACGGGTGAGGGAGAGGGAGAACTGCCAAGTGGTAAATCATAAATGACAGAGGGTCTCGTGACTAGCCTTGAGAAGCAGCCCAGGTGATCAGTACCAAAAATCTCAATGCCTGGCATGCTTTTCCAACAGTTAGCTCAGACCACTTAATATTAAGTAGCTGTATAACTTATCATATCCCCCGAAGTAATGAAAGTGAAACCTTTCGGTCCTCTTTCACATTCCTCAGATTTCAATTTCGTTTTAAGAGTGTCTTCTGGTCGTTCAAGGCAGGTTCTGTACATCCTGTGAAACGCACTGTGAAATTCCCAACTTCTTGTTTGTGCTAATTAATTATGTTGATCTGTATGTTTCTCAAGAGACTCTTGCCTAGTTACGCATTTACTTCTTCTTTTGGGCAGTTACATTCTAGTCTACATTCTAATAAACATGATTATACTGCCATCTGATTAAAAAAAGAATATGCCTGTATATGGGCATCCTCTACAATGCTTAGCATATCTGAGGCAAAGCAAAGAAAAAAAATTGTAATTTAAAAATAATATATTTCTGTTATCCTTATTTTACACAGACATACATATATATATATACATACATATATACATACATATATATATACATACATATATATATATATATATGAGTAGTCAACTTTCAAAGTGGATCAAAACCTTTCATCAAAGTTGTCCTAAGACGAGAATAGGTATAGAAATAGGAACTTTGATGAAAAGTTTTGATCCAAGATCCACTTTGTTGACTACTAATATATAAAATATATATATAAAATATATATATATATATAAAAAAATTATATATATATATATATAAAA
>JAUMHQ010000053.1:7356225-7377654 GCA_032361165.1 Enteromius paludinosus | reverse complement strand
CAGTGTAATTCGGCTATACATCCGCGCTAAAGGTGAAAGTCACCATAGCTTGTAGTATAGACTCCGACCCAACTTTGGCAGTAGATTAACGGCGATATTTTTTTTATCGCGCGATAAGAGTCTCGCGTTAAAGCGATAACGGCCCACCACTAGTTAAAATACATGATTGTGCCATCCAGAGAGAACACAACCTTTGATATTGATGGATAAGTCGTCATATAGTTGTATGTAATGTAATGTAAATGTAATGCTTTAAATTAGTTTGAATAGTCATAAGCGCTCATTACCAAAAGGTACACAAAAAGGAGAAGAAGAAATGAGAAATGTTAGAGTAATCGTGGGCTGTAATGAAAGGTTCAAGAACCTCTCTCACATTTCTTGGAGTCCCAAGAGAAGGAGAGGCTAAGATTAAATGCCATGAAAAGATGAAGGTGCAAATTAAAGCAGAATGCCATTAATTTCCATGTTTCGTTTCTGGTAATGGCTACAATTTCAGTGACACTCCGGCTGACATTGCCTTGGCTTTTCGTTCCCATTACAAACTGCAATTATCTACAAATTAAGCCCAGTGTCACTAGTGGTGTCAACAGCTTACAACCTCAAACTCTACAGATAAAATCCTATGGTGTAACAGATAAACACACATTTACACACTCATTAATGTATGTGGGGAGACCTTCTAAGAGGCTCATGAGAAATCTCGTTTAGCAGTTTCTCTAATCTGTTAGAAACTACTTCATCTGAGCAAAATCCGCTGGTATAATTGCTGCTGTGTCCCTTCAACCAACCTAATGCAGTTAGTATTAATATGTATTCATATATACAGTGTACAGATACATTTCTTTAAGTTTAGATCCGTGTCACTGTTCCAAGATTGCAATGAGAAAACAAATCTGTAAATAAATGTGCAATTATATATAAATAAATATAAATAAATAAAATGTTGACAGCTCTAACTTGTAAGAGTCTAATCTGATTTGAAGTTGATACTTTGAAATTAAACATGGATTCATGCAGAAATGTAAAGAAAACATTTGAAACATGGACATACTGGAGAATAATTAATATTGTTAATCATCTTGCTATGTGGAAAAACCAAGAAAAGTCCCTTTTGTAATTAAATATGGAAAAGTATATGTCAATATCACTTCTAGCAAAGTTTTTATATAGGATTCAGTCTGGAAAGCCATGAGTAGTTACTGCTCTTCACTATAAGAAAATCAACAACAGTAGGTTTACCTGTATGCAAATGTGTCATAGAATCCAAGATAAGCTTCTCATTTGGATTCTACACAGAAAAAGAAGTAGATGAACGAAAGATGGAATATATAAGAGGTTTCTGAAACCTGAAGCTCTTTAATGAGGCCAAAGGAGATACACCTGCAGCAAAAGAAAGCAATTTGTGCTGGGGAATTACACCGAGGTATTCACAATATATACCGGTTTTCCAATCCTGCATCTCAGGAGAACGCACTGAGTGTGCAAAAGAGGGAATCTTCGAAGAATTTTCGGAAGGGTTCCTAACTGTTGAAACACGTTTCACAGTGGCAGCTTTACAAAGACAACGCTCATAATGCCAGACAAAGAGAAAGAGAATGTCAGAAAATGCCTTATCGTGCACAAGAAAAATTATGTTTTTGGAAAATTATGAATAGCTCTGTAATACTGTGGGTGGAAAATATCAATTATAACATTTGCAGCACTGCAACTCCCTCTTGCCCGATAAAAGAGCAACTGTAGGCGCAGTGCTCAGCTGCCGATGGTTATCAAAGCATGCTGGGAGAGATGCTTGTGTGTTGGAGGTCTGCCCATTATCATAACTGTACTGCACAGGGGGTTAACGCCACTTCTGATTGGTCAAGAAGAGCTAGTTTGTTACACTTGCTATTGCTTGGAATATTGAACTGTTATTAACTGAAATGTACGTAACCTGCTTTAAATGCATCATCATGTAATGAGTGTAATCTCATCCTCATGGCGAGGTCATTATTTCACTGTGTGCAGGAGCAGTTTGGCAGCTCAATGTGAATTTGGCCAGCAACAGCATTTTAACTTTTTCTCAGCGTGACCGGGAAAACCTCTAGCAGCGGGTCTGAGTCACTAGAAGAATTCCAGGGCAGGAATAGGCAAGGTTGTCGAGCCATTTGCTCAACCTACAACCTGATTAATAGGTGCTATTAAGCCAAAGCCCAGAGCTCTGAGTTACAACAAACCAGCACACATCTCTTGAACTCAGACAATCCATTTACAACAGACAGATTAAATGACTGGCTCTACGGCAGTGGAACAGAGGTAACTTAAACAGGAATGCTGTGAAATACAAGACAGATAATGCTCAGAGACTTCCATGACTTCTACAGCTAAACCCAACATTATCTAAAAACAAATAGATACAGTTTTATTTAAAAACTAATGTTGCAGAAAGTGTTATTCTCCAGTGCTATATTTAGAACCAAATACTGCAGTCTGTTACAGTATGTCCATAAACTGAAATATTCTTCTTCTTATTATTATTATTTAGTGCTTTGCAATAACAATTTGAGATTAAAATAATGCAAAATATTTTTTAAGAATTTAAGTTAATCATTTTAAGTTTTTGTATATACAATTTATATATTTTATGAGTGTGTTTTTACATGTATTTACAGTACATTAATATATTTATATATATTTTAATAATTTATATATATATATATGTAATATGATGCAATTAATTTTTAGCTTCACTATTAGCAAAAATAAAAAAACATAAAATAAATTCAGCTATAAAGTGCTCAAAAGCTCAGTTAAAATGTCACAGATGGTCAGTTTTTCAATTCCGAGCTGAAATGAAGACTGATGGAAGCCTTTAAAATACATGTTGCCTTTATTTACCCAGCATGTCTTTTTAATATAATATTATACAGCAGACCAACAAAAGAGTTTGTAAACTATGTTTTTTTTTGTTTTTTTTTATCATCAAAGTGCTCTTAGTTAATAAAGAAAAATACAATCAGAAGTGTGCATGTTTATGTGTTTTATGAGGACACAAATTTGTATAATGACATGGGTATGAAACTGTTTCAGAATTAAGAATCGCAATCAAGTCAAATTTATGCAGGATTTACAGGGATGCTGGCTGGCTGCTAGCCCAAACACAAGAAATGCTTCTTACCTTTGCGATCTGCACACACCAGTTGAGCAGCAGCTGGGAGCCGATGTTCTCCTGGTGTTCATGTACGTAGTCCAGCAGGCAGCCGTGGGGCATGAGCTGAGTTACCAGCTGAATTGTGGGACTCAAGCAGACCCCCAAAAGACGCACTAGGTGAGGATGCTCCATACTGGCCATGATCAGCGCCTCCTAAAAAAACAAAAAGAAAAATAGTGTCACATGATAAAAAATTTTCCTATCAACAACCAAAATGTCTCTTAATGAATGTTATAATCGTACCTCACAATATACAGTAGACACATTTTTGGTAACACTTTATTTTGATAGTCCACTTCATCAACTAACAGTAAGTAACTCTGCAACTACATGGCATCTAGCAGTGATTACAGTAATAGTAGACTGTCTACTTAATATCTCCTAACACTTTATTTTAATGGGTCCACAACACACTACATACTGACTATCAGAAACTATGCAAGTATATGTCAACCTATTCTACTAATCCTAACCTACCCTAACAAACTACTCTAAGAGTCAGAAGACATGTACTATAGTTGTGAATTAACAATAATTAGTTGACGTGTAGTTGACATGTAGTCACAAAGTTACTTATGGTTAGTAGAATGTCTAAATGGACTATCGAAATAAAGTGTAACCCATTTTTTTATAATATTACATAGGGAAACATGCTATATGGATATCTTTAAAGTAACAGTTTTTTCATGTTGTTTACTTTTAAAACATGTTTTTAAGACAAAAAACAGAATACCCATCAAAATAAAAGTATTGCAGGTTTCTGATTACCAATTAATTTCTTTGTTCTGTTTTTGTATTTTCTGAAGCTATAATATATATATACTGTAGGTACTTTAGCTACTTTAAACTGTAATTTTTATTTTTACAGCAATTTTTATGATTACATTTTTTATTAAATATATAAAATAGTTTATAATAAAAAATAAAAAATAAAAATCAACACCCTGAACATTAAGAGACAAAAATTCTACAAATTATATAAAATATCAAAATACAAAATGCATAAAAAAAAAAATAAAAAAAACAATACACACAGGTTCACTCTGCAGCTAAATACCACTGCAATATTGAATCAGGAAACATGTAGTAACTTTCTGAACTTAAAGCTTTCTTTCTAGTCCAAAAGCAAACATTTACTGAAACAAGGGCACAAAACGGAAACTTCCTCAGCTTCTGGCTACAGACAAATGAATGCATTGAGACAGTGATTCCTAAAGTACAGGAGACTTGAATCTTGTCTGATTCAACAATTTGTCTGTTGCAATGACATACACAAAAAACAAGGGATTTGGTGCATAGTCTCTTTTTCCATTCAATGCTCCTCATGATGTGGAATCTGCTAACAGCACAGCACTCATGTAAACACTCACATTCCTAAATGTGTTATGAGTTTTGTGAACCTGTCTGTGTAATGCAGCTTTGCAAGAAGGCTGTTTAAGGACAGGGTTGTTCAAACTTGACAGGAGCTGACAGCAAATCTTCAGTTCATAGAGCTGTATCTCATTTCACATGTGAAGAAGCAGTTTAAATAGAAGTCTTCATGCACAAATAGAAAATAAACAGCTCAGTTCATTCAAAGGGTTAGAGAGAAGTTCAAGAACATCTTGCGACACCTACAAATTTGACTGAAAAAATGATATGACCCCTTTACATTTCTTAGTTTTATTTGAAGCAAATAACAGCACTATAGGCATACATCATACGCAAAGCATAACAGGTCTTTCTGCAAATGCTATTGTACTCTTGCCTCCTACAGCGAAGATAACCTCCATTAGTGAGCCTGACCTTGCCAGCCACTGCTGGCCTGTCTCACTCAATTAGCCGTATGTTTCAAATGGAAAAAAGGGCCTTCAAAAAAAGCACATATAGTATATAAATATTTATGTGTTACAGCGAAGACAAGGATGAATACGGATCTTTCATGAGTGGGTCTGCATCATCTTGCCTGCTTATGTATGTGCACAGAAACACATAGACACGCGCACACACACAAGGAACGCACAAAGGAATTCCCTGACTATCGCGTTTTGATGGCTTTTTTTCGCTTTTGACCGGACCTCTCCCTGAATCTCTCTCTCTCTCTCTCTCTCTCTCTCTCTCTCTCTCTCTCTCTATATATATATATATATATATATATATATATTAAAATAATGACATGTCCATTTATGTTTTTTTCTACTTCCTTTGTTTGGTCTAGACTACAGGAACAATTTATCTGGATAATGCACATTAACAAATACATCAAAAACACAAATTTAAACACGCTGCATTATAATAACATTTTATATCCACAAATATAGTCATTAGATAACACAACAAACGTTACAACAGTATGAAAATATAAATAGGCTATATAACATTTTAATAACAAGTAAAGCCAGAATACAACCATCATAAATTTGGGTTGTTTACCATACTCAAACAAAGCAGTGTGCACATAGTTAAAAGTAATCACAAGTGTGATCTGATCTGAGTCACTGCTTATTAATTTATAGCAGACCTAGTAGTAGTAATAATAATAATAATACTGTTAGTAATTAGTAATGAGTTCACTGAAAAAAGAGCTTAGTGTCTTAACATTTTTATTTTTTATTTATTTAGGCCTGTCTGTTTTTTAACACGAATAAGAAACCCAAAACAAACAAACCAACTAACTAAAGTACAAATAAAATAATTAATCTAAGTAGTAGTGATTTACATTTTATCATATTTTAAGCACTGGTTTTGAAAGCATTTCAACTATGCTAGCAAGTATCCGGCCACGAGATGGCGCTACATTCACAACAAACCCCAAGCAACGATTTTCTTCATCACATACGCGCGAAATCCTCTTTATTCTCCAAGCTAGTGATTCTCCTTGACAACACGAATGTTTGTTTTCTGCTTCCCTAGAAACTGCAGATTGTACTTAACGTTAATGATGCCAGCATAACATCCTACTAGCGAAGCTAAACCACGCGTCTGAACTCTGAATGTTTAGCTTTTTTAATTTGTTATGTCTGGAGTAGTTACTGTGTCGTTCTTGTGGATGTAACGGGGGTTTTGAAGGCTCTCGGTGAACCTCTCAGCTGAATTCAGGGAAATCTAAGTTACGCGTCCACGGAGGCGGCGCTTACCGAGTTCACTAAAGAGCTAGACAGATTCAGCCCAGAGTAAGTCAGTCTACCTTTGACTCTACGTTAGTTGATTTCGAAAAGAGTGATTCTATTATGGGTCGTTTTCTGAATCGTTCCGTCCAGTGATCCTGGCTGCCATATGAAAACTGTTCATCGACGTAAGTATTCAACTGTCTTTATTCAAATTTTCAGTTACGACACTGGAAACAACAAGGGACTACTTTCGATTATTAGAGAGAATAGATTATGGTCATTTCGTTAGAAATTGTCAGTAACTCTCAAAAAGCTTTCGATATGTCTCCATGATTAAATGAATGGTGCCAGTGGAGCATTAGGGATCTGTACACCTGGATATAATGGACTTCTTCAAGGCAACTAACTCTCCAGGGAATGTGTTTGCTTTTCAGAAGAGACTGTAGCGTGTAGCTGTGTTGGTTTTAAGGTAAGCTATGATATACTTTTTAGTGTTCACTTTGTATAGAGGTTGTCTGACCGGTCTAAGAGTGAGCTTTACATCCTAGGTTTTTCTGGACAACCTCAGTCCCTGAAGAGATGCTGAACCGAAGCACATACATTGAGAAGGACTTTCAAGCACCAGATTAAAAAAAAAAGCTGCAGCCGTCTCCCTGTCTTCATCTACCTCTGCCTCCAAACATCCAAAGTCCAGTCTCAAAAGAATATGGCGTTTTTAATGAAAAAGAAGAAGTTCAAGTTTCAGATACACTTTACCCTGGAGGAGCTCACGGCTGTGCCGTTTGTGAACGGGATGCTCTTCTGCAAAATCAGGCTGTTGGATGGTGGAGACTTTTCCTTTTCTTCATCCAGGTAAGATTTGGGATTCTCTCTGACTGTGTTGGACCATGATATCCATGCTTTCTGCCAAATAAATCTAGGGGAGTAAAAAATGAATGTAAATTCTGAGTTTATAGTTACTGCGGTAACTGTTTTTTACTTTGGATTGACTGTCAATAAGAGTTATTGTTGATGGAAAATGGAAAACATGGAACTTTGTTCTTTGACAATGGTCTTTAGAGCTCTAGGATGGAAGGAAAGACATTTTGCATCAAATTTTGCAGTTGTCTTTGGTATAGATTCAGACCTTCAGTTTTTGCTTAGACCACCCTGCAGCACTTAACAATTGCTTAGTCCATTTAAAGAGCACTTACAAGACCTCACAGGTTGCTCTAGGGGTCTCACATCAAAAGTTAAGACATTTTTTAGGGGTCAGGGTCAAACCACTGCCATTCTTTACATTGTTCACCCAGGTAAAGGATATGCCCTTGCACACAGACAGACTGAATTGCGCAATCACGTCCATTATCGTGATTTCTTTTGTTCTTGAATTCTGAACACATTTCTGCTGTTGGACTGTGGTTTAAGACGATAGCACACAGATGTCAGCATGTATGATTGTTTATAAATAGAGGTTTAAGCCCTTAGTAGGATAGACTCACAGTTAGGCAGGTCTGATGAGACTCAGCCCAATCAGAAGAATAAAGGTAAATCTGAGTGAATCAGCAGCTGGATATGTTGACAAGTGGGTTATGATTCCACCATAAGAATTCCATAAAGACTCTGATTGGATGAACCTCACATGTGATGTGTTCATTGAAGTTTGTCGTCATATTTAAAACATCCTGGACTTTGCAGACATGTGATATAAAATAGGGATTGGTCACAATTAGAGAATTATGTTTGACCAATATTCTTTTTTTTTTTTTTTTTTAACCCAATGTTCAAGCTTTTATGCTATGAGCTCTTTCACCAAGCTCTATGTATATATGTACACACACACACTCACACACACACACACACACACACGTTTCCATGTTTCATGGGGACATTCCATAGGCGTAATTTATTTTAGACTACACCAATCCTACACCTAAATCTAACTCTTATAAGAAACTTTGTGCATTTTTATTTTTTCAAAAACCTTCATTCTGTATGATTTATAAGCTATTAAAATTAAAACCTAAAAAATGTCCCCACAAGGTAACAATTTACTGGTATTACTGTCCTTGTAGAGACATGTGGTCCCAAAGAATATCAGGTACACGCACACAGTAAATGTTTATAATAGTCACAAGGTTTTCTAGTTGAACTTTGTTTTCATAAAAGAATGCATACAAAAATACTGTTTTCAAAATTGTAATTAAAATCATATTTAACTAGTGTTTTAATAGATATATTAAAATAAATTCTCCATTTATTTGTAGAAAATAAAACAAAATATAAAATAGTTATTTAATTTATTTTTATTGATAACATGGCACCAATGACAGTGTTTAGTTGATTAGTGGTTTGAATCAGATAATCCATTTCAACATAGCTTAACATGAACAAACTATAATGTTCCCTCCAGAGAGAGCACAAGAAAAAGTGACTCTAGAGGCCAAAAATGTATCAATCTATTTGAAGTTGTTTTGTGTTGTGAAGTTGTTTTTAGTGGCACATGACTGGGGGTGGTGTATTGTGTGGGCACATTGACTTGCTAGCAGTGCCAGGCACAGAGAGTGCCCTCGTTCTGGTGCACTGAGATGACCTCTGCATTCATTCTACACAATGCCTTGTGTATCCCACATGAGGTGGTAGAAGAGGGTTATGTCATGAATGTCCCAACACCACCATTCCTGAGATGGGCCGATAGAGTGTTTCGATAGCATAGATAGCAGGAACAGAGTGTGGGGTAATTTCAAGGCACAGAAAGGGAAAAAACTAGACAAGAGACAGATAGGGACTAGAAATGGAATGCAAGATTGATAGAGGAGTAATGCACGAAGGGGAAAAAGAGGGTGAGAGAGAGAAAGCGAAAAACTGGACAGAGACTTCAGTGATAGTCCACACAGAGAGCTGTTTGTCTGACTAAGCCATGGTCCTGTTTCCCTCTGCCCTCCTCCCCTCGCTCATTCTTTTCTCTCTTTCTCTCACGTTTCTTCATCTTTCTGTCCTCTTTATCAGTGTAGATTGAGTTCATGCAGTGCTTGATTGACAAGAGCAAGCTCTCAGGGTCTTGACAGACCAAGAATGCCCCATGTTATTACTAGAATCTTTAGAGCATCGGTATCAAGATCTTGCATCCTTACACCGATCTCAGACTCGTTCTGCAGCTTTTCCACGCTTCATTTTTGCATAAGGTATGGGAGAAATCGGATCAGCGTGATGATAAAACATTCTCTGAGGCGGTTAATGAGGATGTGGACAGAAGTCATTTGTTTCCAGAGGCTGTCCAGGCTTGCTGAGCGCACGGAGGGCAGTGGAGCTCGAAGTGCTGATAAGACCGCTTTTTAATGGTTGGCATGCAGAGAGGTGGGCGCATGCAGTTGCTGGTCCCATTCAGACATTTGCAGTCATGATATGTGAAATACATAACCTTATGTAAACCATTATCACCACCACTGATTGGCTATCGTTGTTGTTGTTGTTTTTTTGGTGGTTCCTGTTTGTGGTTAAAGCATTGGGCTGAAAACTCTGAGTTGTATATCATTCTTGTTGCAGATTTTCCTGAGGTGTATCATTACTGTGGAAGAGGTTATGCAAGCAGCAGTTGCTAAGGAAACAGTTGTGCGAGTGTGTCTGTGTGTGTGCCCTAGTCTCTTCATTGATGCCAGTTTTGATAAAATTTCTGTTCCTCTACCTTCCACTGAAGATAAATCCTCAGCAGCCACGTGCCTTTGATTCACACAGGTTTATTTCTGTTCACGTTAAAGAGAAAAATTATAATAATACCTGTTTGCAGTTTTAATATTCATTCTAAATCTTTGAGAACGGGGAAGTTCGCAACAGGCCACTTATTTAGGCAGTTTGGGGATTATAGGCAGTGTCTGACAAATTAACTGAGCTTGTCTAATTTCCTTCATGGATAATAGAAATATTATTTTAAATAAATATTATATATAATACTGCTCAAATTCTGAAATTGAGCAAAATATGTACTTAATATAGTAGCATAAAATATGACATATTCATTATCCATTAAGGAAGTGAAACAAATTCTGTCCAATAAAAACTCTCTCTACAGGAAATGAAATGTTAGTAATAGAAAGTAAATTCTATTCTTTTAAAGAATCCTGAGAGGACAAAATCCTACTTTCTACAAAAATCTTACACCGCACAGCTGTTTTCAACATTGATAGATATAATATAATATGATCTTGATGAATAGATATTGGCAGCATCCACAAAAAAAAAAATATATATATATATCATTGACCACTACATAAAGCCGTTTTTGTTTTAGATTTAATCTTTCAGTTCTGATCTTTGGAATCTTTTGATGCTTTTCATTGAACAAAGAGAAAGCTGAAGGAAGAAATAGGATCCAGTTTCTCTCTGCTCACTGTGCATTATTGGAACCGGCTTTGACAAATTGAGCAGAACCTCATTCTTGAAATTCCACTGGAAAAGTTACACCCCGGAACAGACACACAGGTTATGCTAAAGAACAATGTGAGATTATGAAAATACATTGCCAAGAACCCATTCATGTGGATTCTCTGCTGTTTGATACCCTGTTGCTAAGACACTGAACGCAAACGAAACCATTGAAAATGTGGCTAAAAAACAAACACACTTCCACAATGATGGAGGCCTGAAAAGATGAAAGATGGTGATTTTTTTTATGGGGAAACTAAAACTAGAGCATTAGGATACAATGGGATATGGCTGTATATAGATTATATAGGCTGTATAGATTTTCGGACATTATACGTCTTATCTAAAACTCCAGCTGCTGTCCAATCATACACACAGGGCATAATGTTAAAACGAGGTGCTTATCTCTCCTGCAATGCACCACAAAAACAGTGCTTTGTGTCTAAAGTCCCTGGGTTTATTACAATCACAAATTGTGATGTTTTTTTTTTTCTCCTGTTTGTCTTATTTTCTTTTTTGAGTTCAGTTCTTCTGGTGCACACCACAAGGTTAATAGTTCATGGCATGTGCCTTCAGCTCGCTTACGCAGCACAAGCAGGCAAAGAGACAAGGGTCTCATCCCATACTGGCCGCCGTATTATGGGGCTACAATGAGATTAGCAGCTGAGTCTCAGTGGTGCACCTGCTCTCAGCGGGGACAGACTGTGGCTCCTAAACCACCTCCTGTAAACACTTTGTGAGACAGATTGCTGTGAAGCAAACAGATGTAGGTAAACAGTTGGGGAGTCTTGCCTGTACTGTAAACAACTGGACTTTGCACCTTCTGCCCTTGTTTTGACATCAGCTACTATTTTACAGACATCCATAGTCAATTATTAGTGGTGCTTGCTGTTATACATCCACACATGAGTCATCCCTAATCCCATCTGCTTCTGACTTAAATTATAGCCTAAAATATTGCATTTTGTTGAGGAGAGTCGTGCTATAATTTGTAATAATTTTTTTTTTAGCAGTTGGACTTACAGTTTTCTTTTGGCAGATGATAAAACTTGCAGTGTGTGTTTACATGCACAACAATACACTGATAACTGTCAAAAATATGCTTATTTTGAAAATGAAAAAATGTGAGATCCCTCTTGTCATGTCGGTAATCTCTAACAGGAAAAATTCCACTTTGGTGTTTTTAAGATAAGATAAGACCGGCACCACATAGGGCTGGGCGATATGGCCAACAAACTTATGACAATAATTTTTTTCATATCAGTCAATATTGATAATTATCAAGATAAATGTGAAATCTTTTTTTCTTTTAAGTTTAAAGGTAGATTTTTGCTCCAAAGTAAATGTCAGACATTTTCGATAACAAAATAAATATCTAAATCAATAAAAAAATAACTATTTTATTTTTACTGTTCTAATGTTTGTTTCAAATATAAAAAAAAAACGGGTTTAGGTTACCTGAATAAACTATTATTACAATAATACTATAACTGATTACTAATACTAATACTATTAACAATAATAGTATATAATTATTGTAATAAGAGTAATAATATTATCACATTTTCCGTCTCCTAGAAATACACATTTGGAGGTAGCTTGAGTTAGGATGCAGAGGTAAATATTGTTTATTATCAAAATCAGTAACATCTGTAAAATATATTTTTAGCAACCTCAGTTTTATATGGTTCAATTTATTCTGACCAAGTATTGGTCTCCCATAGTAGCATACATTTAAATCAAGATAAACAGTTAAAATCACACATATAGCACCTCAATGCCATGCTAAAAATATAACTACATGGTTTGGTTTTAAGTAGCCTATATAAAAAACAGTAGTCTAAAGATATTCTGTATAAATGCCCACAAGTTTGATTTCCAGAGAATGCATGAAACCTGTATTTGACAAAACAATTTATAAAATTAATAAAATAGAAATCTTTTGTAGCATTAACGGTATTTTGCTGTCAAGTTTGGTCAGTTTATTGCACCTCTGCTAAATCAATAAGATCACTTCTTAAAAAGATAAAACAAAAAATACTGTATATATGCATATGATATAATAATATACTATTATACATTATGTACAATGTATATAAATCATGATCTCGTAGAGTCATGACAGTTGGCAGAAAGGAGTTTCTGTGGCTCTCAGTGGTGCTCTCTTGTTTTCCCATGAATTTTGAAAAGTCCGTGGGCATATTGTGGGAAAATGTGGAAGAAAGTGTAAGACGGATAAAAAGTGAGCTCCATCTGGAAGTGAGTTTCACACAGAAGTAGGTTAAATGAAGTCCTGAGGGAACAGAAGGGTGGAGGGACAGAGGGAATAAGGACAGGCTTTACTTCTCAAAACATGACCGGCTCTTTTTCTTCTGTTGCAAGAAATAATTTTAGATAAGTTTAGTCTTTAAGGTTTTTGTTACAGTCCTCGTTTCTCGTGTTGTATTGTATTTCAGAAATCTGTTCAAGCGTATCTGCTCTCGCAGCTCTTTCACAGCTGTGTCTTATGCGCCCTGGTTTCGCGTAGTCACAGGTTTCCAGGGGTCAAAGTTCAGTTGCCGGATGTCTTTCACAGACAGCATAGTTGGGAATGTTCATTTAATTTACCTCCCTGCCCTTCATGCGTTCCTCCTTTCCTCACACTATGCAAACACTGCGGTGCAGACAACAGTGTGTCTTGACAGCTTTAATAAACACATCTCCTCCACCTCAAATCTTCAGTCAGCCTGTTTAAAACCCTCTAAAATGGTGTAGACTAAGCCGCGTTATCAGCACAAGCAACAGACGTTATCTCTGGCGTATGTCCACACCTGTTACAAAGTAACCGTATTTAAATTACAAGCCTTGATACTGAATAGCCTGCTATTATGAAAATAAAGCCACACCAACCAAGTGTTTTGTTTTTTGTAAGCTTCGGGCAAAGCTCATACAATACGTACAGTCCCAAACAGGACGAAACATGATATTGTTACGTTCTGATTCTAGAACATTCTTCACTCATTCACGTCTCAGATTCTTTGTATCTGTGTATTCATGGCTGTTTTGTTGCGGTACAGTGTGGGACTAATGCTGTCAGATAGCTTTGAGTTTGTTAAATGAGCACATGTTTTGGTACCCTTGCACCATCAAAGCCCAGCTCTAGCGTCTGGATACTTCATTACATACACCGAGCCTAAATCAAAGCCTTTTGTTCTGAGACAACCTACCACAGACAGAAAGAAAACTCCTTGGGTGAATAATGACTGGCATTAAGCTTGCTGTAATGTTCCAGCAGTACTTTATTATTGCTGTTTCTGTTGGCTTGAAGTGCCCATTTAAACACTCAAGAGAAGAAATTACTTGGTCGCTTGCACCCTGCTCCCTTATTTTTTGCTCTTTATGCACATTTTATACTGTTTAGACTTGTCTTTTTTCCTCTACTCAACAATGTTTTTGTGGTTTTGCCTCTGCATGTTAAGACGCTAATTATTGCACATTATTTTCTGCTCGCTCTCCAATCTGTTCCTATCCTCTTAAGATGCATTTGCTGTCACACACCGTCTGCGCTCTGATTGCGATCTCGGGGCACTAAATCCCAGAATTTGGAGCCTCATTCATAGGCAAGCTTGGAAAGCTTGCTAGATCAAAGGTAAAATTCTTTTTAAGGCATAAATTGGCTGCTGCGCTTCACAGGTGAGTTCGTCTTCAGCATTGGACTATTATCCAAGCCCTCTCCTCAATTCCTGTGTTGGATAACAGATACATGCTAGCATGTATATGTGTATGTTAAGCGTCCTTGCACAAAACTTAGTGACATTGTAATGCTGTTTTGCATTCCTCAGAACACACAAAATTACTGTAATCTCTAAAGCATTTAGCCCGTTGTCTACATGGAGAACATTTTTTTTTAGAGAACTGGTAAGTTTAGTCTTGCCTGTTTAATGAGGAATGCCTTACATAGAAAGGATGTGCAACTGAATAAGGAGAACACAACATTCAGATCTAATATTTAATGCTATGCTATTGGCTACATTATATTAATTCACAAATGATCTCTTTGAGGTCATTTTATACCATTTGACATAAGTTTACACTCTAAGCAGGCTTGCACCAATAAGCTTGGATTTCATCTCTTGGTCAATTAGAGCAACATTGCCTTCTGACCTACAGAAATCTCCACATTTTCCCAGAACTAATAAGGGAAGCTGGGAATAATCAACCAGTGGCTTAAAGTACAAAATAGTTTGTATCGGTCAATCCCATAGCAGCGTTCTTCTCTACACCCCTTCATTTTCTTGATTGTTTTCTTTTTGGGTCTCTCCCAGTCTGCTGAGAGAGCCTGAGTCAGTCTGTACAGCTCCTCCAACCACAAACACGTGAAGGAGCGTGAAAGAAAATAGGCCTGTATAGAGTGATATCAGTAAAATCAGGAGACACTGTCGCTTGCTGGTCTCACCATAAAGATTTGAAGTTGATTTCAGATAAGAATAGATTTTCAAGATAGATCTTCAGATATTCAAAGATATCGGTTTAGTCTGTGTTATTTTTTTTCTGGAGCATTCCATTTCCATCAGTTTTGATAACTTCAGTTGTTCTTATATTTGTTTGTTTTCACGCAACCAGAGTTCCCACAGCAGCAGCATCTCCGTGCAATAGTTATTGGCAGTTCACTCTCATAAGAGTTTTCTGCATTGGCCTGCGTGTGTTTCTGGCCTGTAGCATGTGTTCTGATCCATTCCAGTGGAATGAGAGATGACTGTAAAGTTGCAGAGAGCCTGGAGCCTCTGAAAGCAGTTCTCCATTTCGACCTCACAGTTGAGAGAACAATGCTCTGATTGCTCATTGAGGTTGTTTAATGATCTTTAAAGGCAATTTGTGTCTCTACGTCACTCAGCCTTCGCCACACCAACCATTCCAATAATTCTGACCCTCTGAACACTTTCAATCAGTGATCAATTCAAGTGAGGTTTTGTTGGCAAATGCAGTCCACAGGGTCCACTTACCGAGACTCTGACCTCAAAGCCCATTGATTAGTGCCTGTGTTCTAGAGATATGAAGAGTGAATCACACTACAAGGTTGGTTCCATGTGTGTACATCATGTACGACTGATCTCCAGGCCTTTCTTTGTTTAATACGTACTGTAGCAGCTAACACTGATAATATCAAAAGGCCACCCGGTTGTTATTTGCATACGTTATCAGAGAGGAAAAGTGCCAGGTTACAACCCAGTGTTCAGTGTGTCATGGTTTTGTAGATATTTCAGTAGTTGTGTGTTGTGCAACACCTATGTTAGATGATATTAGACAAGTCATCTCTTTAAGAAAGATCAAGAAGTTCATTAATCGATTGTGTTGATGTTCTAAGCCATATTGAGCTTGCTGCAGATTTTTAAGGCAATGTAGGAACATCACAAGTTAAATCATTTTAGCCAGGTTCTAAGGAAGCATACTTGGAAGCATTGTTTCGGTCCAAAACTTTAATGAGTAAAAGAAATAAATCTCAAATGGTGCATGAGAAACATACTTTGTATGTTTGTTTGTTTTTTGTATGTGTGTGATCGTAGACAAAGCATACTGTTAAACTGAATTTGCTCAAAGAGGTCAGAAGGTTCATATATTCTCCATACATGTGGATGAACTGCTTCTTTTTTTTACCTCAATGTTGAATGGATTATTTATCAAACTCAGGATGAATTTCAGTTCCTCCTACGCAACTGCAATGCATTTTTCCTTTCATGGTAGGTCAGTCAATTTACTTTTGATACAATCTTTGCATCCTCAGGCAGGTTGATTAATCCTCCGTTTTGGATAGCTGAAGGCTTAGATATTAGTTAGAACTTGTTTGAGATCACTGGGCCTCTAGAAAGAGTACATTTGTTTTTGGTTGTCCCCCTTAAACCTCAAACAGTATTGAATGGCAGCATTGAGAGAGAAGTTTCTGGTAGCTGTGTGTCACTACCCGAACCTGTGATATGTCAACAACACAGGAATCTCTGAGAGTTGGATTGCATTACAAAACCGCCCTTCTCTTCTTGGCCCCCAATCCCCTACCACAGGTACACCCTGATCTCAGAGCACGAGAGATCATTGCATAATGCAATAAAAAAGTAGATCCCTCTGTATGACTGATTCAGTATTAATGTAATCTTGTATTAATGTGTGTGTGTGTGTGTGTGTGTGTGTGTGTATGAGAGAGAGAGAGGAAAAGAGAGAGGGATCGGTTATTATCTTTCTTTATTTAAAAGTTTCCCATCAGGGCACATTATGATACATTAAATTGATCAAAAGTGACATCAAAGCCATGCATTTGTTACAAACGAGTAAATACTGTTCTTGTGAACTTTCTATTCCTTAAAAATGTGTCTTTGTATGTCTCAGTTTCGAAAATATGAAGCAGCACAATTGTTTTCAAGTTACTACTGATAAGAAATAGTTCTTGAGCATCAAATCCGCATATTAGAATGATTTCTGAAGGATCTTGTGACTTCTTTTAAACACACAGTGCACATGGGACTAGTTTTCCCAGAGGAGGTAAGGTTTCATGAGCATGGTTTGTAATTTTAATCCCAGCCTAATTGAAAAAAGACCTGTGTTTTTCCCAGACAAATGTGGTGTCATGGAGAAAATTACCTACTATTTTACAGGTAAATCAGGGTTCTTACTCTGTTGAGTCTGTGATTGCTGAATCCAGTTTCCCCTCCACAATGCTTCTTCACAAGACAAGCATACGCATATGTGTGATGTTTTTTGGTGCACATGCACTGTTGTAGAATTTCTTATTAATCAAAGTGTTACATTTCAAGGTAGCAAAATCCCCCATCTAACCAATGAAAATGGTTGAACACATCACCCCGTGGCACCCCTTGTCAACTTTTGATGTCTGCTTATACTCAGACTAGCCTGTGCCCGCTATAAAATATCCCAATCATTGTATTCTACTTTAAAAAACAAACAAACTAGTGGTCACACTTTTAAAATACAATTGATTAGAAAACATATGTGACTTAAATGTATTTAGATTAGATTAATTTAATCAATGTGTTGTATGAAATTAGTGGATTTCAAAAATTTACATTAGTACATGTTTCTAAACCAGATGTTTGTTTGGATCTGCAGAAGAATGGACTAACACCAGTCCTGGGTTAAATGCCTTTCTGAACAGATGGGCTCAGATTAATGGTTGGTTTGGATTAATTTAGGCTTCAGTTGAGACTGCAAAAAGGGCACATCAATAATACACATTATTCAGATGAGTATAAAGAGCATTCAACACTTTGTGCGCCAGGCATGCGGCGGTGTGTGATTCTGACTTTATAATAACCGTATATAAAAATATCACAGTATTATGATTACAAACCCAGGACATGTTTTTATATCAGAAAAATGTCCATGCTTCGTCTTTTTTGAAAGGGGAAAAAGTTTAAGGGGTTCACCTCCTTTAGCCATCCCACAAAGTCAATTCTCGAAACCAACTAGAGGGGGAGGGGTCATGTAACTCAGAATGCTATTAGCTGCACAGAACTGAGGGAGTCATGCACTTTCCGTATTTGATGACACATAAAAAACTGTGCATACTGCAGGAACGGTATGAGAGAAAATTTTGGTTGTTTTGACACCGTGACTTTTCAAAACCACAGTATGCCTTAAAACCGGTTATTGTCCCATACCTTGCGTGGGCAAAGATGTAAAGACTTCAAGGAGAATGCAGAACAAACACTTGGTTTAAAATTTTAATTCCACTGCTGTCAACTGATTGGATGATGCTAAATAATCCAGTCTCACGGCATTTCGTGCATATTTTATGCGGTGGCTAATTCGTACAAAGTTGTACGACCTCACTCAAACAAATACATAAACAGTCAAACGAATTTGTACGAATTGGCACAAATTTTCCACCTCGTATGAATACTTACGAATTGGTCTTGAAACCGTGTTGGGCGAAACACAAAGGGCATTTTTTTTTTTTTTGTTATAAAACAGCGTTTTAGAATTATAACGATCACTGCTTACACTGGCATTTCCACTGCATTTCAGAAATGATCTACGTTTACTACCAAACTTAAAACGCATGACCTCACATGACCTTTTATACAGGTACAACTATATAGGTTTCCCTGTTATTAGATCGCAGACACGTCTGAGTGTTTACATATAAACAACAAGTACAACAACAAGCATGATGTATTGTTTACACAATCGTCAAGAATATGCAGAGGCGATTGTGAGCAGCCATGCCATCATTGTCAAAATCTCCATTCTGCTACGTTTACGCTGAAATGACACTGAAGTTTTCAAACTGCAGCATTTTTCAAAGTAAACCGGCTGAGTAGTGTAAACGATAGGCAAACTGTAGAAAAAGTTCAAACGAAAACACACGAGTGTAAACAGCCTAAATATGGAATTTTTTTCCAATTGTCTTTTTGTTTTGAGACACAAGCAGCAACAGCAGTGCCCTTCTGGCCCAGCAGAGTGTTTGTGGAGAGAGGCAAGGAGTCATTGTTTGCGAGGGATGATCTTAGCATAGTCTTTACCATAGGAGGAGATTGATGCTCTCACTGGAACCTCTGGAATGCTGCTATTTGTGTTCGCGCCAAGGCAACGTCATACCTCACCCATACGCACAATTAGAGGTGAATACTCTATGAGGGCATGTAGAAAAATGTAAAGAATTATAAATAGCTGCCAAAAGGCTCTTTATGAAAAACATAGGAATAAATGACATTTCAAGTATATTGTAATAGACAACAGTTATTTTAAACTGTAATTGTTTTTATTGCATTTTGGATTAAATAAATGCAGCCTTGGTGAACGTAAGGGACTTTTTCTTCTTTCTTTTTTTTCCTTTTTCCAATAAATATCTTTAAAGAATAATCTAAAGACAGTTTACGCTCTAACAAGAATAGGCTACATTACAGTAAACCATCTTTACTTACATTTTTTCCCTTCAATCATCCTGGCTGTGTGTTTGGTACTAGATGCTCCACTAAGCTAATGAGCTCTGCAGCGTGATGAAATATAGATATCAGCCACTCCAGTGCTTCACATCCCTTTCTCTTTGAGTTTTTTTTTTAACATGATGGAGAGAGCCATGAATAATTCATTAGTGCTGATCATCTTGAGTTGGTCACGTTTTAAGGTGCAGCACGTATCCGTATCCCATGTGATGCCACAAAACTCACTGTTTTTGGACGTTGTGCTAAAGTTTCAGTGGCAGTGGTCTCTAGCCATTGACCTGTGGCCAGAAGTGTTTACACAAAAACGGAAACATGTAAAGCCTGCAGAATGCTTTTCACCTCGTGAAATTTCAAGCCAAGTCCTAACCAGGTGTGAGTCAATAAAATGACAAGTGATAAAAGATCTTTTTCATGCAATTCCATGTTGTTGTCCTAACCACTTCGGACAAGTCATTGTATCATGAGTAGCACTGCCCACTGCAAAATCTCATTGGTCCATATTTTAGCTCCTCCTGTACATTAAACAATAGCTTTTCGGTGCCGCTAGTGTTTTATTGTACTGCATATCTCTGTTCAGTGCAAACACACAAATCGCTTGTCACCGGAAACTTCTTAGAATCGGTCTCAGTCTTATTTCGCTGAGCTCTGTGCTTCCATATATGGAGAGTGTGTGAGCATATCTTCTACATATGTCCATCTGTTGTGCTTAGCGTAGACTCTAGTAGTGAGCTCACGTTGCAAGTGATCCCCACACATCCACGTCACATCCATTGTTCTTTTCGGCAGCCAGCATGACCTCAATGCAACTTAATGATGTGTATATCTGTGAAGTAGGTCATGCTGTTGATTTTCCTTTAAATTCGGATTGCATTGTTCTCATCTCATATCAGCTCAGTGTTAATTCTGTCCCAATGAAGGTGTGTGCCTGTGCTTTGTGGATGCATGTGTGCAAACGTGCATGTGACTGTATGTTCTGTATGACTCATATTTTCATTCCTCTCTTCAACTCGATTTCCCTGCTTCCCTCCTGTTCTCCCCGATCTAGATGAGGAATGCATCTGCTGCCTCTCTAATCTGTTACAGATTTTACACAGATGTGCGTGATGAGTGCGAATGTCCTTTTGTATTTATTAAAGGGGAAAGCAGGATTCTTCCTGAAATTTTATGAAAAAGTGTTTTGGGTACACTAATAAAAATAAGGTTAAAAAGTTTGCATGTTAAAAATGCGACCCTTATGGTACAACAGGCTGTGATAGCTGTAAGCTATTATTTACAATTTGTTTACATTCGCATGAGCTTCGTATGCAGGTGTCTTTGACTTCCTCTGTCGTGTCTCGTCATGTCATCAGTCTGAGCTTGTTTGCACCTGTATGCATGCTTTGAAGTTTTTACAGGTTTCAAATCCCAGAGGCTGCAAAAAAAGCAGAAAGAAATGTTGCATTTGTTGAGTTTCTGTTTGCTTTCAGTTGAATGACTCTTATTTGCACTCACACGAGTGAGCTGTAGTATAATCACCAATCCCTCGTGAGCAGCATGAGTGCTTTGACAGAGGAACCAGAAGTCCAGGTTATGTAAGACTGACTCTTCCTGGAATGACATGGCACACCTGTGGGATGGGCCTTTTGTAACAATAGAGACATTTACTGTTTGTGTGAAAAAAAGGGCAGTAAATTAACTGTAAAATCATTTTCATTAAAACCCCTTTATTTTAAAGGTGCCATAGAATGGAAAACTGAATTGACCTTGGCATGGGTGAATAATAACAGTTCAGTACATGGACATAACATACTGTGAGTCTCAAACACCATCGTTTCCTACT
>JAUMHQ010000053.1:7341004-7356125 GCA_032361165.1 Enteromius paludinosus | reverse complement strand
CAATTCACAAGCGTGTATTGAACCGTGGATGTCGTACCGAACGGTTCAATATTATATTGAGAATTGTGGCATCCCTAGTAACAAGTGTTCACCAACAAGAAAGTGTTTGACTGGTACATTAAGAATCCACATACACACCACTAATGATTTACTTCTTCATAACAAGTGGAACCTAAACATTGTTTTTGTTATTGAGATGTGAGTCCAGAGACGATCAGTCCTTGTTTATTAAACTCTGAGGTCTGTGAGGCTTTCCATATTAATGAGCTTGCTATCATTTGATCAGTTATGACTAAGAAGTGTCACATTTCATGATATATTTTTGCAGTCTTCAGCCAATCATCATCATAAAGTCAGATGTTAATCATTAGACCATGGTGTCACATGTCACAGATATTAAGATCATTCCCTTTTATCCACATTGACTTTTATTTAGACAGTCCCGCTGAAGCAGCCCAGGGTTCAGTGCCTACCTCATGGGCACAACAGTAATAGCAGATGAGTCATCTCTCATGTGATTCAAACCTAACTGTTGTGATGTTTAGCCGCTATGCCACACTAAATTATGTTTTAATATACACTCAGCAAATGTGAGTATTGTTTGAGTTATTGAGTAATTTTTTTATTTGTCAAAAGTAGTGTATAAAAATAAAAAAGTATCTACATTGTCACCTAATTGTGAAAGAAGAAGAGTTTTAGCAGCTCTGATCACGTAAAATATTGAAGTTGTAACTTGAACGTTTTTATTTTTATTGCATCACAAGTGACTTTATTGTTTGCCAGGTTGCTCATACCACAGACTAATCTGGATCGGTTTTGTGAATCAGGGGTGTTTTGAGTCACCCTGAGTATTAGGGATGTAACGGTATCAAAATGTCATGGTACGGTAATACCTCAGTATGAATGGCACGCTACGGTATTTATTGAATCATTTACATAAAAAACAAAACTAATTAAGAGGCTCAAAGAAAGTGCAAGAAGTGTTTATTAAACAGTTTACATGAACACTGAACATATCAATGACACACACAGCCATCTATCTGTAAACTTTAAAACAGGAAGTTCAATTTTAATAACAAAAAATTATTAAACCTTCCACACATTCGGTTTAAAACCCGCTTTAGATTGCTAGATGACGTCATATATCAATTTGCATATTCATTACATCAGTGCGTCCTATTATCTTGCTTCTCTGTGGTCACATAATGTTATTCAATGCACCCTAATTCTCAATATAACTGTATTCACTGATATATTTAATGGTTTCTGTTGTCAGAAAAACAGAATGAATATGAAATAGTGACTGAAATGTACGCCATTATAAAACCTACTGAACTAGCTCTACCTTACAAGATGTTAATCTAGATTAAAATCCTTATTTATAATCGTTTATAATTATATTTATAATTCATAATAATGAAACCAAGTACACATAAGATATATACAATGGCTACGCTGTGATTTTGGCTCTATTTGCATGTAAAATAGAGCAACATAATATCTATTTTAACTGAAAGCCCTGCTCCCCTCAGCCTCTCGCTGAACAGAACAGACGCAGAGAGAGGTGTGTGCGCGCGCTGGAGAACAAGAACAAGAGCTCGCTCTAGCCCGGCAGTACCGGAGACTCGCTGAGGTTTGTCCAAGAAGTCTCCAGATTTGTCGCTAGTCTCTTTTAGGGAAAAATGACTCCAAGGGGGTCTGAAAAGTCGCTAAATATAGAGACAATGTCGCTAAGTTGGCAACACTGATCTGCATTGACAACAGACCGCAAAGAATGATGGTCACGCCTGGGCTGATGGGAATTATAGTTCCCGCTACCTCCAGTTCGCTCCATTCGCCTGAGCAAACATTTCTCAGAAGACCATCATTTTATCGAGTCACGTGACCATATATTGATATTGCGGTACGACGGTATTTACAATACCGTTACATCCCTACTGACTATACATAATTGTAGGAACATGTAGGATGCCACTTAACAGTGCATATCTGTACCTTTGGGATTGTGTGTGTGTGTGTTTACTGACTTTGAGACATTCAGTGGCTGAATGTTATGTCTTTTGCCCTGTTTAATATACCCCATGCAGAGAAGGATTGTTTTTCACCCATCTTCATTTTGATGTTTTGTTGGTTGTGCACCATTCTTAAATTAAGAATGCCTTTATAATTCTCATTTTTTTGCTGAATTTGAATTGAAGCTGTGTCTATGTATCTTTCCATCTATGTACTCTGAAGTTTGCACTTTTCAAAGCAGTTTTAAAGCCCATGCCCTTTTGCATTTCCCTACAACCTAACATGATGACTAAATAACCCTATAGTTTGTCAAGTTTTGTCACAGTGGTTATGTGGGCTGCCAGTTGGACTTTCTACAATAGAAACAGAACTTGAAGCAACAGGATATAAAATGTCAGGAAGGTTGTAATATTTAGCTGATCTGTGAACCATCTGTGATTCACCATACTTTATTATTTTTACAAAGGTCATGTTTGATTATTCATGCTTTTTCTACGAGGTCTGTTCTTTCAAAACCTAATGTTGCAAAATGCAATGCTCTGCTCTCCTCTGATCTTCGGACCACCAGGAAAGTCTTGATTTGATCTTTATGAGTCATCCTCCAGCTGTGAGCCGACAGGTGCTTGAGTGTTTTTAGAGGAACTTGTGAATGTCTGATGTCGCTTACAGAACAGGAAGGAAACACTTTCTCACTCAAATGAACAAAGCCATGGGATGTTCCTCAGACTATGAAAGAACTGTAAGCCCAGGGCTGTAGCTGCAGACGTGTGTGTACGTGCGTGTGTGGGTCATGTGGAGTGAGTTTGGAAGTCTTCCTCAGCCTCAACTGTGTAATATGAGCCTGAGTAGTTTTGGTTCTAATAACTGTTTAGTCTGAGATGCTAAGTTATCTTTGTTATCTAGCTGAGTCAAACGTGACCTGTAGCCCATCAGCAGTTGGTGCGTGTGTGGTTCTGGTGGAGGGCCAGTCTGTTCAGGGTCACACCGGGGTAATAGATGTGCCGTTATCTGTACTCATTTTCCCTGGCACGCCGGCGGATATCAGGGACAGATGCCTTGGCAACAAGCCCAGGGTAAATAAAGGACAGGAGGAGGCCATCAAATCTACCTCCAGGCATCATACAGTATGAAGCATAACAGTGTGGAAACAGTCAGAGAGATTTATCTAATGAGACAGACACAACAGTCCTTGGTTTTGTGATTGCAGTCACCATATTATGGGCCCGGATAATGTTCTTAAATAATGTCCAGATTGTCTAAAACGTAATAATCACTTGATGCTCCAGTCAAAATGAACCTAAAACACAAAAATAGTAACTATGTATACTTTAATATTTCCAAAGTTGTTGTTTTTTTTTGTGTGTGTGGAAAATGTAGGTACATATTAAATGGATTTTAATGCAATGAAAAGGTTAATGTTAAAATGTGCTCAATGTAAATTGATTTATTTGAGTATGTCATTTCTATAAATTATTTAATATGACGACATATTATTATAATGGATTTTTCATAGAAAAACACTTAATAAATAAATTAAAACCAGCAAGAACACATGCATCAAACGTCAAGTTTTCACTATAAAATGAACACAATATAGACACTTTTCTTCATCCATCCAGAGTTGGTAGAAATGGTATGAGGACGTAAGAGTGACGCAGTGCATAAGAGCTGCAGGAATGGAGGATGATGAGAGGGAACGTAACAGAAAGCGAAGGGAGAACATATTGACCCACTTTCATCAAAGAGGTCTGCAGAGATGAAAGAATGAGAATGGTCCTTTGGCATTTCTTACTGTACTGTGTGTCTTCTGCTGCCACAGCCTAGCTTTATTTGTGACTGAAAGCTCAGCTGTGGTCTAATCTGCTTCTTTAATGTTCTCATTTCCTGTTGTTTCACAAAGATGGACTGTTGGGGTGAAGAGTGATTATTCCCCGTAAATAGATTGCACAAGTCTTCAGCATATCTAGCCAGACTTTTGCAATGAATGTCTGACTATGTTGTCCATTTGTTAATCATCATGGAGTTCATTGTGTTGTTTATCTGTGGTCTCCTTGGGAAATGCTTCCCTAGCCGTCTCATAAAGATTCGTAATAATGGTTCTCTCTTCTTTTCTCTCCACAGGGAGGAGGTTCAGGAAAACTGTGTTCGCTGGCGAAAGAAGTTCTCCTTTGTGTGTAAGATGAGTGCCAGTCCTGCCACAGGGGTCCTGGACCCCTGCATTTGTCGAGTGTCTGTGCGTAAGGTTAGTTTTAAAGTCTTAACATTTTAAGACACACTAAAAACATTCTACTACCTTTTTAACAGATCACATGGGTTGTATTATGCCCACTGACATATACTTTAGTCTTTGTTTAGAATAAAACCGGGTCTAGAACAAGGTCTAAAACAATAAAATGTAGACATAAAAGGCATCTGAAGCAAAAATTAAAGATTAACTGATGGAGTTTTAATAAAATCTTTAGTCTTTAAACTACAATCCTGCTCAAACTGAAATCTGTTAAATCTTCCTGTGGTTGAAAAAAACACCCTTATCCCACTTAACAGAGATTATTGAGGTATTCGGTGAGTTCAGATGTTTAGTTTACACTATACAGGATATCTGCCGTCTCATGGTTTCCTTTGCTCTTGTTACCCTTCACTTCTATTGCCTCATAAGCGTCACCACACCAACAGCAAACATATTGCATAACATATAATCTCTCTCTTTTTCTCTCTCTCTCTCTCTCTTTTGTCCTTGCAGGAACTTAAAGGTGGAAAGGCTTTTTCAAAGGTAAGAGCTTTTCCCCTCATTGCTTTCTTTTTGTCTCTCACTTTCTCTTTTTTTACTTTTATCTCCATGTGATTGCTTCTTCCTCATATACTGTCTATATTAAAAAAACATTCTCACGCTCTGTCATACAAAGGTTCAGTTTTTTTCCCCTCTAGGGGCTTTATGTGTTTACAAACACAGATCTCTTGTGAGTTATATGCTTGTTTCAGTATACAAACTATACTGTGTGACACACAGGACATCACATGTGCAGGAAATACTGCATAAATATAAAGGGTGTAATGCAGTGGGAGGTTAGAGTTAGGGATTCAGTGATCTGGTCTGGGCCTGCCATAGACATGTGTTTCCACACCTTAAGGATCTCTAAACCACACAATTATTATTGCTTGTACCACCCTATAAATTCAAGCAGTCGCTGATATAATAGACAAAGCTGAATACGTTTAATAATTACAGCAAAACCTGACACATGCCATTCCCTAATCAGTTAAACATTGTGAAGCCCTCTATACACTTGTACAATTGTACGTACACACACACATGGAGTTAGCATGAAGAAGTGTGACACCTATAGTCAGCAGTGCTGGTTGTTTGGCCATCTGACATATTGTGATGTTGCTGGTTCAGGTCATTAAGGCCAAATTACTGCAGAAAAGAAATGTTTGTTTTGTTTGGGAGTGTACGTCCGTATCCTTTTCTCTTCATTTACTGATCCCTTACACCCTGAGCAGGAGCACTGTGTCAAAACTGTATGCTGGCACAGCAGAAGCAGGGAATGAGGGAGGACAAATCAATGGGCCGTAACCGGGAGTAATCGAGAAGCAAAGGGAGATGGAGGTGGATATGACCTTTAGGATGAATTAAAGGGGAACCTATGCCGTGGTGGATATTTGAATGCTACAGTACATTCATTGACAGTATTCTTATCAGTGTCATTGAACTGCAGTGAGTTAACACAAATTTGCTGAAGGAAAATATTTGTGAATCGTGGAATCACATGGCAATCCGTCTCAGAATGAGGACAGAAAACCAAGGTTGTCTGGAATAAATCACATTAACCTTTTAAGACCAGGAGTCATTTCTATAAAGGAGAAGTGTGCCAGTCAAAGAGGAAACAGTTTGTGCTAAAGACAGCAGTGGAACAGCAAATATAGATAAGGAAGACCACAGACCCATGCACGGATGTCTCAGTCTCTGCTGCTTGTTATTGTCTTCTTTTCAAGCAGGTGTATAATTTGCAGGTTAGAGACCAGAGGCTAAACTCTACACCCAGGGTCCATAACATGACATACTACACCACATGATGTAAACTTGGCAAACTTTTGATCATTTAGCTTATTAGAAACTAACAATAGCAAGAATAGTTTGACACTTACCTTTCCTATTTTGACATATGATTAATATATAAAAGATTAATATATCATCATATTATGTACTTCTGGGTTCAAAATTCTGTTTATAGGGAGTAAAAAAATTGTTTTATATATATTTATAATAGGTTCTCCTATAATACCTCACGTAGGTATTATAATAAAATGTATTGTATGCATTTGTTCCTTTAACCCTTGCTGTAATCTCACACATGAATGATTTTTAAAGGCCAGCTGGTCACGTGCATTGGTGCGGGGACTGTATAGGGGGTTCATCCAATAAAGGAAATGGAAAGAATTATATCAGCTACTGTTAGATCATTTACCAAAGTTTATAGGTTTTTTTTTCGGGCAAGAAGACGCTACTGAAATAGTAGAGCAAAAGAGAGGGATTGCAGATAAATGTAGGAAGAAAGCAACAAGAATATTTGCTAGTAGTGTTGGAGAAACCTTTATCGAGTGAGAAATGGAGAGGGATTTCATGCATGACTGACTCTGCCAGCTTCACATGCCTGTAGTTACATAAGAGAGCTCTTTAAGTGTTAACCCTTTGCTTTCAGTTTTCCTGACTTATTTCTGGTGTTATGCTTATAAAGTTGATGGTTTAGTTGTGGAAAAACTGGAGAACTCCTTTCTTTTTAGAGCTAGATTGTTTTAATATGGATGAAGTGAAGATAAAATCCTCTCTCGTTTCCAGCTGGGCTTTGCTGACCTCAACTTGGCGGAGTTTGCTGGTTCAGGCTCCACTGTTCGCTGCTGTATACTAGAGGGTTACGACACCAAGAACACTCGGCAGGACAACTCTATACTCAAAGTGAGTGTGTCTGTGTGTAAATGCTTGTGCATGTGGTTGTGAGTGCTGTCTATCTCTTATCACAGTTCAGGACTGACACTATGCAGTCAGTCCGACCGAAACTGGAACTTCTTTCTCTGCATTACTCTTAGCACCTTCAGAGTCTTTTTGCTGTCAATACAAACACTGGCATCTAGAGTTTCCGCCCTGTGTGGGTGATGTGACAGGTCAAACCATCTCAAACCAGCCCACAGTCAGTCGCTGTTATGACAGGCTGACTGACTCACTGTCTTGCAGACATGTCAAGAGGGAAAATGTGAAGGGAAAAGGAACTGACAACATTTAATCATAGATATTTTTGTGATTTTACTTATTTTAAATCTAGATTTCATGTGATGGTTCCCACAAGCCGACAGTTTTACTAACAAAAAGCATATATGCAAAATGCAATAAAATATATATATGGTTTTATATTTCACATTTTTAATTTTGTTAATATTTTCATCTTTCTCCGCAGGTTACCATTGGCATGACTCTTCTCTCTGGAGATCCCTGCTTTAAAACGTAAGCGTGTTGTATATTGTAGATTGACTTATGTTACTGAATTTTATATTCCTTAATTAAAAAAAATAGTTTTCAATTCCACTAAGGCACCTCAGTAAACTTTTTTTTAAGAACCAGACTTTTAAATTTAATTGGTAAAAGTGTGAAATATTTTCTATCCCACAAGGTCATGTGAATTAATAAACTATTTTGCTCTCAACTGTTTTATCAGGTAGAAAAAATATTAAAATATTCAAAATTTTTCAAATTCAGAATTTTTATTGTTAATCCTTATTTATTGAATGTCATGCAAATTCTTTCAAATAAGTGGGATTCAGCTTTTAAAATGTAATACGTTTCTGTAGATTTTTATAAATATTTTTGAGGGCATTGAAGAGCCTTGCAGTAAAGAAAGTGTACTTTGCTTAGAAACTAACATTTTATTTAATTTAATAAAATTACATTATTTTATTAAGATTTATGCTCAGTATAGCACCCTTGTTTATATTTGTAGGCAAAGTGTAAGTATAAATTATTGATCAGTAGAGACGGAACGAGCTTATATTGCTCTCTGACCTTTTCATCAGACCTGTGAGCACAGCTAAGACCATTGCCATGGCTGGGCAGGACCCCTCTCTGCAGCTGGACCGCAAGGGAGAGGGCACCGCCGACCACTGTGCTCCGGCCCTGGGTAGCAGCACTCGCCGATCTGTCAAAATCAGACACTCTGTGAACAGCTCTGGTATGACCAACACACTTGCAGTAGACAGTCTCTATAACTGTATGGTTTGGAGAATGTTAACAAGCAGAAAAATGGTTAATTTTGCATTAAAAAATGCACAGTATTTTATAATGATTATTTTTATTAGATATTTTGGACTTTCTAAATGAATGGTGTTAACCTGAGGTTGTTTGTTCTTAGGAGGACTTCAGGAGGGATTGGAGGAGAACCTGTCCAGTCCAGATGAAGTGTTTCACACGGGACATTCTCGCAACTCCAGCTTTGCCAGCCAACAGAGCAAAATCTCAGGTGGGACTCAGGGCACGATCAAAAGAGCATCAGGTACAGATTATAGCTGATTACAGTATGAAATAACAACTTCAAACTACACTTCCATCTTAATTGAAACATTTCTGAAATTACATTTATATGAACTGAATAAATCAGTAAGAACAATACAGAGATTTTTCTTCTTAAATCACTATTTATTGAGAGAAAATTTCACCTAAAGAAGTGAGTGTACTTTTTCATTTGCATACACTACAATTCAAAGGTATCCTTGTCTGAATATTAATTTATTTCAAACCTTTGAACTGTAGTAAGAGGTTGAAAAGTTATAGTGAAAACTAAATTCTTACACTCTATTTTCTTTCTTTCTTTTTAACTTTCTTTTACAATACTGCTAATTCTGATCACAAAAACTACTGCTCACGCTTAGTCTTGTGGGATGTGCTTGTCCTCCACGCAGGCTACAGTACAGAGCACTCTCACTCCTCCAGCCTGACAGACTTGTCCCAGCACCGGCGGAACACCTCCACCAGCAGCAGCAACACATCAGGAGGAACGTCTACAGCTATCGAGAGCCCCGTAGAGCCGGAGAAAGAAGTGGTAAAACTAGAGAGACCCCCACGTCCCCCACGACCTGCTCTGCCCCCAAATAGACCTTCAAGGTGGGGAGTCACCAGCAACACCAACATACTAAAAGGCTTTGTTGTTTTATGTTGAACTGGACAAGCACAAATGGCATTTAGCCAAGATAACAAGTATCTATATATGTACGCAGGAGAAAGAAGGACTCTGTGGAGAACCATCCCACATGGGTGGACGACACACGCATTGATGCAGATGATATTGTGGAGAAGATTGTGCAGAGTCAGAACTTTGCAGATGTCAGTAACAATGAAGGTGCGTTATGAACAAATTTGGTAGTAGTATTAACTATTTTTCAGTCAACACATTGATTACTGATACATTTATGCCTTGGTTTCACCTTCACATCACTAAAGCAGATCATTTTGCCATTCTTTCTTCATTTTGTCACTTCACAGACAGCAATTTAACACTGTTCGTCAGTAGAGATGGCACCACAGCGTTAAGTGGCATCCAGCTTGTCAACAGGTAAACTGGTGCTCTTTTATGGCTTTTAATTATGTAAAAAAAGTAGGATTTATTTTTTATTACACAGAATTTCCACAAAGAAATGGCAAGTAATATTAAGTTAATGAAGTAAGTAGAACTACTGGCATGTTTTTTACAGTGTATTTATACTATCATTAAAAGGTTTGGTGTCTGTAAGATTTTTTATTTTGATGTTTTAAACACATTATTAATCCATCTGTGCACCAATGCTGAATTGTATTTTATTATTTTTAGAAATACAGTAAATACAGTCATATTATGAAATATTCTTGCAATTTTAAAAATCTCTGTTTTCCATTTTAACATGTTTTAAATGTAATTATTTGGCAAAGCTCATTTTCAGTAGCGCATTTTGTACTTGACCGTTATAATATCATGTGTGACATGGCTTTTCTTCTTTGGCAGGGTGTCTGCGGGTGTTTTTGAACCGGTGGTGATTGAGAGCCATTAGATCTCTGAGGCCACAGCAGTCACTCTCTCACACAGTCACTGCCTTTTCTATTATTATTTAAAAGATGGACAAAGCAAGACAGGGACTGTACGTCAGAGTGGGCACAACTTGCTCCTCGTCTAACGTATTACTTGCCTATTACAACCATAATACCCTAATTATACATTACATTTGCTGAAAAAACAGCGGTGGGTACATTCATTGTTCTGTGATTAAAAATGAATTAAGCCTAAATATTTTACAGCAGATTAAAAACTACTTGAAATGCCTTAGGAATCGAGGCTAGATGGGAGCTTCAGTCTAACACTGTGACATATGAGGGCAGTCCAAAGGTTTTAGAAAGAAAATTTAGTTTAATAATATTATATTACATTTTCAGTAGCATTTTGCGTATTATTTAATGTTTTAAAGTGGGATGATTTAATGTCATTTATTTTTTTTGTGATGCATTTCACACCCCTATTATATACAAACCACTGAAATCCACCTGCCCTTGCATACATTTAAATAATGCAGTATAGTCAATAACCAGCCCATTAGCCTGCGATAAACATGGATTAATATGCATAATGTATGGCTGGCCATACAAATATGTCAGAGGCAAAGAATATCACACTCTCTTATGAGGTGGGCCAGAGTTTGCTTACATATGTGCCAGCTGGACTGGTGAATATGAAAAACATAAATATATTATAAATATACAGTAACCCCCCCCTTTCTGTTTCTCTTACGCTGAGTAAATTTCCCAGTGTATTTTTAACTTGGTCTATCAGTATATTTCAGTTTTACTATTCTAATCTTTGACTTTGCTGCTGGTTTCGGCTTTGAATATTTGTGTGACTGTGAGTTTTGGCTCTGACAGCAGTCAGTGGGATTCTCTCACTAGAGTCTGGTCAGTATCTGTGCAGCTAAAACACAAAGCATGAGCAAATGATTTGGAGAATCCTTGTTGTAAGACGCCTCTGAATAATTCCATTGTTTGTAGAGCTAGATCAGAGACGGTGACTCATAGTCACACATCAGTCCTTGGCGACCGCCTCTGTGTTTCTGACCAGCACCTGGTGTGCAGTAGGAAACAGTGTTACAATAGGCATGACAGTAAAACCGAGAACGGAAGGCCCAGTTTTTGTGTTTCTCCGTCAGTTACTGCTTGTTTGTCATCCAATTAGAAAGATGACTCTTTCTCAGTTGATCTGAGAGCATTCAAGACCGACGTTTTGTTGTGTTTTTTTGTCAGTTGTGATAAAAGTGCAATGTGGGCCTGTTGTTTTGTAAAAGCCCATTTTAATGAAATATTTCACTTGTCCATTGGCTTAAAATTATACCTTTTAAACAGAATCACTGTTCACTTGTGTACTAGAGAGGATTCATGTTATAATTAACGTTCTTGTTATTAATGCCATTAAAAAGGAGTCTGTGGCATGATGCAGCTGCTTCTCTACAGGAT
The DNA here is from genome assembly GCA_032361165.1 of Enteromius paludinosus. NCBI lineage: Eukaryota > Metazoa > Chordata > Actinopteri > Cypriniformes > Cyprinidae > Enteromius > Enteromius paludinosus. The sequence continues at coordinate 7,344,598 of JAUMHQ010000053.1, read as the reverse complement.
TATTACTCCTGGAAATTTAAAGTAACACTAACTTTTAAAATGCAAAATATACATTATGGAAGTTACACAGCCTAGTGTTCTGGATGCTTCTGCTTAGCTAGTATAATAAAGGGATTTTCTGAAGACACTGAAAACGTATCTAATTGTTTTTGTTTACTCTTTATAGCTTCCGTCTTAAAAACAGCTATTAGCAATTAAGAACAATAACTCTATATAACAATAAATCTTTATTTTCGAGCCAGCGGGCTGGTTCACTGGAATCTCTTTAATGTCAAATAATTCTGTAAAGTCTAACGTTTGTGGTGAAATAGTGACCATCTGTGGTCCTTGTCTTACAAACACTTTTGTAATGTTTTTAGTGATGATTGACTGTAATCTGTGATCTTTCTAATGCAGAAGAGTATATATATATATATATATATATATATATTTGATTTAAGATGCGGTTGCAGGGAGCAGACTGGGGTCTATGCAAAAGTTGAAAGCAAGAGAGATGATGTCATTTATAGTTTTTGTACATTTCAGTAATCTTTTGTTTTCTCTAAAAAAAAAGGTTGCTTAATCAATGTGTGCACGTTCATTTATTTATATATAAAATAAATATTGTTTTAAATATATGTAATTCTAAGGTTCGAACAGCGGCACATGCTCCAGGAGACTTAAACCTCAGATGATATATATGTAGAGTTCACTACAGCGGCACTTAAATACCGAGGACTAACTAATGTCCCTCACACATCCTCCAGAATGTTGATCTTCATGTCTCCTGGACTATCCTAAAAAGGAACGAAAGCTATGCACTTACAGAAAGCTTTCCATGATAACATCCAAATTAGTGACAGCAACATTCAGAAACTGAAATATATTCTGATTTCCTTAAAAATGAATTTACCACTAAAGTACTATGGAAATGAATTTATTTTTCTGATTGTGACAGATGTTTATATTATATGTGTATTAGCAATGTTTTTAATGTTTGGTTTCCTGCATGGGAATGGAGAGGATACTTTCTAATGATGGACCGGAACTATATTTCTACACTCGAATGTGAATGTTTCTTTCTTTGATGTAACTGTCAGGTGAGGTTATCTGTATGTATTATTTGGGGGAAATAAAAATATAATGTTGGGTAATAAGTAATAACCTTTGTTGTGTGATTTATTTTTCATACAGCTCGACATGGCGAATGGTTTACTTGATAATAATGCTTTTTCTGTTACCAGTAAATGGAGTACATGTGTGCAAACTACCTGTGGTAACGAAGCTAAAACTAAATATAATAGGTCTAAGAACTAAGTCTTTACTTCAGCTGACTAAACTAGTTCCTTTGATAGCTTAACTTGGTATATTTGACAATGTGTTGGTGCTACACATTAAATCAAACAAGATAACCAGATGCGATAGTAGAATATTTCTTGAATAGAGTCTTGAAACGGCTTTTGTAACCTGCAGGACTCGCTCGATTCCCGCTCTCTGCTACAAAAGATCATATGAGATGCTCATTTAGAGCCGCTAACCAGTAATTATCTGTCTTTGAGCGCCCTCGTGTGCTGGATGTTTTTATGAGACTAAAGGGAGGGGGAGGAGAAAACTACAATTCCCAGCACGACTTCTGTTGTTCGTCGGAAGTACATTTCAAAATCAGGACGCATTGGTTCCATGCGGAAGTGACACGTTCATAATGGTATGATGATTTGAAAAAGACGTAGAAGTGTAATGTTTTTTTGTCGTTTGCTTGTAAATGTATGAATGTTACGATTACTTGTTGGTCTCCGCGTTGTTGCTCGCTGTTAACGGGCCAACTTTTATAGTTCATGATTCATTAGCAACACAAGAGTTACACACAGTGCTCCGTAACTAGGCGACATAAAACAATTCGCTACAAAAACAATAGTTGAATTAATAGCAACAGTAATAGTTCATTGCTTTATGACAGCAAATTAAAGTTGTATTAAGTGTAGTTGAGCTTAATTTAAACTTTAACAACAATTTCTTTTCAGGCAACAGGAGCAGATCAAGCTGTTGGCTTTGGACTTGTTGGTTTTAGTCTTTTTCTGTTTACTTATTACACCATTTGGGTCATAGTCTTGGTAAGTATGCATTTAATGCTTAAACTTTCGTAACAACTAAATGAGCTAAATTGTATGACGCATACTTTGTTTCGAATGCTAGTGAAAAAAATTCTGAAGTGATCAAACACTGATGCAGACTCTTGTGCTCTTGTTCCAGCCTTTTGTAGACGGTGACCACGTGATCCACAGCTATTTTCTTCCACGAGAATATTCAGTCATACTTCCTGGAGTTGCAGCATTAATTCTCTTACTTTTTGTTGGTAAGAAAACCATGAACACGATGTCAGTAGTAGATCAAGTTCTACCCAAACCACTTCCGAGCAACTGTGACAATCACATCTTTCAAGAATTAGCAGAAGACACACCTCTTCTGCAAGCACTTAATCACCACAAATACACACAAAAAGTGCTTATTTTTCTTTTATGCATTACTCCTCTTTTCTAAATTGCATCCTAATCTAGTTTCGTATATTGTGAATAGTGTGGCTTTATATAAAAGCATTAATGGTAAAGGCATTAATGTAAAATGCATGTAAATCTTGTGTATTTTCTCTGTCTACTCTAGTGAAGAAAATCTACCCTCGTTGTTATTAAATGAATTTAAATAATTTTTTTCAGGCACCTTCATAGGGGTGGTAACATGGAAGAATCGAAAGCCTAAGAAAGCGGATTAAGATTCTCCAGGCAGTTGTGATTCATCTAGTCACAGGAACGAGCTGTGTTGATTTCACTCATGCACAGCTGCGTGAAGATCAACTCCAAATCTGCTCTCCGGGATTCTGGTCGCTAGACATAAGTGGTTCTTAAAATGAACAACATCACATTACATTTCATTAACAGCAAAGCAGTAATGAACATTTAGCTGCATAGTATTCTGTTTAAGCTTTGTGCACCCAATGGCCACCCCCTTGAGTGAAGACCACACTACCTGTGACATGTTTAGCTTTGGAGAATTCTTTTCATAGTTGGGGAGATAAAAGCAAATAATATGTGAGAACATGCTTTAGGCACCGTAGAGATGGGGTAGATATGTATAATGTGTATCTGGAAGACATCTAAATGGAATATGGGATTTTTTGTTTGTTTAGTTATGCTTTAAGTTGGAGAGACTCTTGTTTTAAGTTGTAAACAGATGTATTTATGATCTGGAGTGCTTGCTTCTAGCAGCGGAATAATTCAGGACAAGTCTATTAAAAAAAATGAGAAAGAGAACTTTTTGTAATATAAACAATCCCACATTAAAATGAATAGAAATATGCTTTATATTGGTTTTGTTTCTCTTTTAGTTTATATGTAAAGCATATCTATCATAATTTTATTTTATGTAATTTAATTTTATATTTAAATTTAGAAAAGTTGTGTGTTTATTTATGTGAGACCAGTGTCTTTGTCTCTGTGGTGGACATTATTTATTGAATTTCTTTGAGATCTTGCACGTCACCGTTTTAAAGGGATAGTTCACCCAAAAATGAAAATTTGATGTTTATTTGCTTACCCCCATGGCATCCAAGATGTAGGTGAC
>JAUMHQ010000053.1:7313116-7323824 GCA_032361165.1 Enteromius paludinosus | reverse complement strand
GTTTGTGTTTTTTTTGTGTTTTTTTTTTAAATAATTATTATTTTATTTTATTTTTTATCGTCCTGCGGGCCGGTTTGGATGCCTCTGTGGGACGTATTCGGCCCATGTTTGACACCCCTGGTTTAGAATGTACTGAGGTGTTATTAAATCCTTTTGATTTTAAATATTAAATTGAAATAAATTGTATTATATTATTTAATATTAGAACCATATATCTCTCTGTCTCTGATGAAGATACCTTCATACCCCTTCATTAGTTAAACACGTTTGAAGATGACATGATAGGAAAAGATTGAAAGGGTCAGTTGTACATGTTTTTTGTGAATGTTTTGCCTCTGTTTGCAGGTAGTACTTTAATCACTGTTGGAGAGTTTCAGAGGAGGTTGGGTGGAGCAGAGCGGGAATTCCTACAGATGTCCGCTATTAATTTCCTCACACCACTGAGGAACTTTTTAGAGGGCGACTGGAAAACCATTTCTGTGAGTGAAATTCATAGTATCGTTATCAGATGGGTCATGTCCTTCTGATATGTAAGCCAACTTACAATGGCTGCTGACAGCTAGTGACACAATGATTGGCTGACACGCGTTTATTTAAAAAATACTTTTAATGGCATTTCTATTGAAAATTTTGTGTCATGTATATTTGAAATTAAACATTTGTATTAAGTTAAAATTTAGTATATTTTATATATAAACACACACAGCAGTGATCAAAAAAGTTAAAGTCCTAAGACAAGAACACATTTTTTTGTTTTAAGGACAAATTAGGACTACTATATATATATATATATATATATATATATATACTGTGTGTGTATATATATTACAGTACTACAGCTTAAATTACAACCAAATAATGAACAAATACTTTAGTATGTTAACACATCAAAATAAGTGAATATCTAAAAAAAGAGTAACTCTTTAAAGAACAACAATGCTTTTTTAATATTTTTTTATGTACTTTAAAGTAAAACTTTCAAGACATTCAAGCCGAGCCAAAGTATGTTTATAGAGCACAAGTGTTTGCTGAAGAGCTGTACAAGCATAAGAAAGACAACATTACAAATAGTATAACAAGCTAAAAAAATAGTGTAGGAAATTATAGAGTAAGTTAAAAATACAAAATATAAATAAATAAAACAGCAGCTCTCACACCGTGTTAAACCCTTGACTATAAAAGTAGGTTACTGATTTAAAATTTAAGATTAAAATCTCTAAATCAATTCTAAAATGAACTGGGAGCCAATAAAGAGAGGCAAAAAAAATGAATAATAAGCTCCCATTATTACTTAAGAGTCTTGAGAAACATCAAGCAAGTGTACTCAAGGGGCCTATTTCATAATTATTTTATTTTTAAAGTATACTTTTAATATATGACATACTTTACAAATGCATATTCAAGATGTTTTGAGTATTTCCTCTTCTACAATAGTGTGTATGTCTGTTTTCAGAAAGAGAGAAGGCTTCTTGAGAATCGGCGCCTTGATCTGGACGTTTGCAAAGCCCGGCTCAAAAAGGCAAAGTTAGCAGAGGCCAAGGCTGCTGTGAGTTTCATTTTCCCTTATTTCATCACCCTTATAACATGTTTTCCTCCTCTCATCGTCTTTCATGTCTCTGACCACCCTCTCATCACAAACCGCTTCTGAGCAGTATTCAGATCTCTAGAGGGACATTTCAGGAGTGTGACTTAAAGCAAAGATATTCAACCACATACCAGGAGGCAGGTTTAACTTCAGATTAACATTGTGTTTCCAGTCTTTACGCATCAAACGTATTGGTATCCTTTGAAGATTTGAACAAAGAAGCCTGTGAACATAAATCTGCACTGTTTATAATTTTTTTTGTTTTAACTTTATTTGAAGTAAAATGGAAAGGAAGGGAAATCTCATGATAAAATAAATGTTTTTCTCTAATACACACAGTTAATGGCACCCTTTTTCATTTGTAGAGTACTTTTTGCTGCCTTCTTTTGCCAGTTTACTGCACACCTGACGAGATCAAAAACCATTGTTCTGTACAGAATCTCTGCAGACCCCTCAGATTTTCAGCTCCATTTTGATACTCTCACCCCTTCAGATTTCTAGGGTTCAGATCAGGGAACTGGGATGAGAGAACCTTTGTTTTGTGCTCAGTGACCCATTTTTTATATTGATTTTGATGGTCCTTTGGATAATTGTTCTGTTTGAAGATCCAGCCATTTATCCGGCTTTATGACTCCAAGACACAATTATTTTCTGCAATTATCTGGCTGTGGTCACTGGAGAGTCTTTGGTCACTCAAACTATCCTCCTCATGTTACGTTAAAGGGATAGTTCGTTGCTAATTGTAAATCAGGATTTTTGAGCAGATTAACATATTGAAAGGTAGAGCTCATGTGCACTATTTCATATTAATTTCATTGTCTGATAACAAATATAATATCAATAAAAACTGTTTTATTGAGAATTTAGCTACATCAAAATACAGTATGTGGCACAGACTTGCAAATGTAGTACTACACAATAAATTTACATTTGGCATGTTCAGAAGAAGTGAGCTGCCCTGTCCCAATATTTGTCCGTTACAGTATTAAGAACTTGAAAAGTTTGCCTCCTTATTTTTATATTTCTGTGAAACAGGAAGTCATGGCTTATGTTCCTAGACATCCTGGTATTCAAAAAGTTTTTTTTTAAATATGAATGGGAATATTGATCTTTATTGATTTTACTCATAATAATTTCTAGGATCATTTAAATGTGTATTAGAGATTTCTGTGATTTCAAATAATATAAAATAATAATAATAATAATAAAAATAATAATAAAAAGATCAGAAGAAAAAAAATGAAGTGATTTGTGGCCAAGACCCATGCGTGGAATTTGTGCTCTGTTTTTAACTACAGTTGCCCCAACAATACAATACAGATTTATTTTCACAATCCTCTTTGATCATATTTTTAGGGTGGCAATAAAACTCTGACCATGACTCTCTCTTAAACAGCTGCTTTATGTATAAAATTAATAATAATAGTTACAAAACAAAAATGATTTATGCAAGAAATCATTACAAAGAGATTGCTAGGATATTGTTTTCCTTGGATTTGCTTCTCAGTTCCATAAAATGTTAAGCTTTTTGTAGTTCATTCCATGTTTTACAGGCAACCTCTGTCCTGCTAATTTGGATCAGCATAATAAAAGTTTTTTGGAAACTTTATTTTAGTTCAGGACTCCATAGTCCAGGAGTTATTAATCTGTACTTGATCTGTGTCTCAGAAAGCCATTTTTTTTTGTAGATTAGGCCTACTCCAGGCTTAATTTAAACCCTGTCTAAGAAACTGCCCCTGAAAACTAATAGACTGAATCCTAATAATTGGTTAAATCTTGCATTGGTGTGTGAATAAGACTTGCATGTTTAAATTCACCTCATTCTGGGGAGACTCAAATCTGATGCTCTTGATTTATTCTTTATATGTCATTTAAAAAGAAAACGTTGTTTAGGAATTATTTGTAATGTGTAAGAGATTTATGCAGCAGTTCTGAGTTGTCCGGGAAGCTCTGAGTCAGGAGGTATCTTTCACGAATCACTTCTCCTTTATACACTAGTTTGCTTCTTCATTTTATCCCTTTCAGTGAATGGGTAATCTGAGCTTTACTCAGAGGGCTGCGTCATATGCGGTTTTATCATGTTTTGATTTTTCCCTTTCCTGCATAGATGAGATTGTTTGCTAATGAACACATGTCAGTTGTGATTTTCCCTCGTTATTCATATCAAGAATTTAGGAGGTAATCTAAGGTCCTCAGGATGTAATCAGACTATTGTTACGTCTTTGATGTGGAACCTGGTAGTTTATGTATGTGTGTGTGTGTGTGTGTGTGTGTGTTTGCGTACTTTGTACAATGGAATACAACTATGACTCATCAGATATGCTCTATGATTTGTTCTCTGTGTGGACTTTTCTTTCGTTCCGTTTATTCACTAACATGCTCTCTGTTGTCATTTGCACAGTGTGAGGGAGATGTGAGTATCCGTGTGTGTGTGTGTGGGTGTTCGCACGTTTTTGTGACAAATGAGGACATAAATTTGTATTATGACATGGGTATGACATTGGTATTACAAGGATGTGGTAACTTTATTGGACAAAATTGTCCATGTCCCCACTTTTTAATGCACATATAAATCATACAGAGTGAGTTCTTTTGAGAAAGTAAAAATGCAGAATGTTTCCTGTAAGGGGTAGGGTTAGGTGTAGAGTTGGTGTTGGGCAATAGTATATACAGTTTGTGCCATATAAAAATCATTAAGCCCCCACTTTTCACAAAAACAAGTGTGTGTGATTTTTATTTATTTATTTATTTATTTTCAGCTGCTTTTCACCCGTGGCTGCTACCTGCAAGCAGTTACATGTACAGGCTTTATAGTTGACCTACTGCCTCTGGAGTGCCTTGACACCCCCCGCCCTAATTAGTATTTTTCCCTCATAATGTACTGTATATTATAGAGCAGCATTTCCCGACTGGATGTCTAATACAAATACAAATGCTAGAAAAGCCTAAAAATAGGGGGGTAGCCTAAGCTGTTTTAAACCTAATAGAAAAGCTTAATTGAATAGTGTCTGTGGTTGTATGTGTATAATGTAATGTGTACACACACACACACACACACACACACACACACACTCACGCACGCACACACATATTTTTAATTGTATGCATGTGTATATTAATGTAATGTATCTCTGTTATATTAGCATTTAATATTTACAAGAATGTGGCACATGGAGACCAAAGGTTTCAAAGAAAAAACTGCACTTGTTCTATGCCATAGAGAAGATCTTTACTAAGATAAAACCACCACTTTTTTATTTTATACTCCTGCAAAACAGTGACAAATTACAAATAATTTTTTTTGTTTATGGTAAGTAATGTGCACCTTACTAACCTGCAGCTGCCATCCTGATTTGTCTGTTTGTGTGTGTGTGTGTGTGTGTGGGAGAGGTTACAGGCTGGTTTGTCAAGTGTTTTTGTTTTCTGTTTTTATATGTTAATATGAAAATAGAGTTGTCTGTTGGGTCAGTTCATGTGGACGCATAATTCTTTGTGAAACTCTGTTTCCCCCCCCCCCTCCACCTGTAGGCTGCGCCTGACTTTCAGGAGACTAGGCCTCGCAATTATGTTCTGTCGGCCAGTGCATCTGCGGTAAGAAGGCTGCAGACCCTTAGCATTAGAAATCTTCCCCCCACACACTCTCTCTGTCTCTCTTTCTTTCTACATGACCTTGATTTGTACATACACTCTTTTCCCAGCAATACAATATGTGCATCAACCCTTAGACATTAGATATTAGCAGGATGTCCTGTTTTTTTTTTTTTTTTTTAAATGGGAGTGATCGCAGAGAAAAAGCATCAGCTAAAGCATTTTGGAGATACAGTAGCATCATCCTCTTCCCTTTTCCATTTCTTGGAATTTAGGGTGGATAAGAACAGCAGGTTATAATGAGAAAAAGGCTTCACTGAAACTTTTCCATCGTCCCATCATCTTTTTTGTTTATTCCACACAGTGGGATAGTGAAGTCGGTGATTCATCTCTGATTGATAGAGAAAAGGTTGTATGAACTTGAATTTGAAGTGAAGCATTTTATAAAACCCTCATAGATTAGTGTACTTACAGACAAGCGGTCTTGTAAGTCTTGTAAGCACAGGCCATTGATGGACAGTAGCATTTTTTTTCTTGTCGACCCGTGGTTTAAAACTAATCCTGCTTTCCATTCTGTCAATGTGAGTTTACCACAGTAACACTTTCTTACTTCCGTCTCCCTTCTTGCAGTGTTGTGTGCCTTTCCCAGTGTGTTTAATGTTTTGGCGACTTCTGCATATATTAGTCCGAGTAGAACAAAATGGTGTTTTGTTTGTGCGTGTGTGTGTGTGTGTGTTCACATAGATATATTACATCTCAAAAGTTTGGACACAGCTCCTCCTCCGTTGTTTTTAAATGTGGAAAGTCTTTAAAGCATTTTCTTTAACAACATTTGGGAATGCTCAGCGCTCATTGAGTTAATTTTTCCATCATTTATCCCAAACTAATTTCTCTCTCGTTTCATAGAAACACAACCTGCATCTAAAAAAAAATCAACTGTAAATAAATAAAGTGAAATAAACTAAACAGCACAATTCAAATAACTTTTTTCTGTTTGAAAAGATCTTGTAATGTAATTTATAAGACAATTGCAATGCACATTGCAATGCTCCAGTCTTCAGTGTCTTACAATGCTACAGAAATTTGATTTAAGCATGTCCAAACTTTTGACTGGTTCTGCAATATAGTTTGCATTTGATGTTTTGGAATTATGATGACATCATGTTTTCGCATAAGTCAAAACATGAAAATCCCATGTCATAAACAGTTGCTGTGGAATGCAGGGGGTGGAAAACTTTCCTTTTTTCTTTTACTTCTTGTGTGTGTGTGTGTGTGTGTGGGTGTGTGCTCTTATTTTTCACTGAAGTTGATCTAGAGGTTTTAGGATTCTATACTGCGTATGTGTTTGATCCCATAAAGTGTAACAGTACAACAATTGTTTATGTTAGTTATTTACATGTGAAATGTAGTAAGTGTTTTTTTAAAGAGAGTGTTTGTGGTTTGTTGTCATCACTGTTTTTCTTTTGTTTGTTATGCTGCATGTTCCAGCTGTGGAGTGAGGAAGTGGATAAAGTGAGTATTGGGCAAAGATCCACTTCTTCCTTTGCTGCTGTATGACACATCTGAAAATGTAGACATGCCTTTATTAAGTTTAAAAAAAATAAATACAGACTGCAAATTGATTTATGTTATAAATGTTTACATAATAACTAGGGGTGTGACGAGATCTCATGCTATGAAATTTCCTGTCAAGTGAAAAGCTGTCACGCAATATTACCATGACAAAGTGAGCGTGAAATAAGCATAGTAGATGCTACCGCTATGTTTACATTACATGCCTCCACCATGGTTTTAGTCGCTTCAGTTCTAAGCTGATCTGAGCATATTATCTAGGCCATGCAAACTGAATTTGATATGGGGCACCCTCAAAATTACGTTCAGGGATGACGCAATCTCGTACTAAAGGTTCAAACGCTCGCTGATTTTTTTTATTACTTTCATCAGTCTAAAATTTACATACACGTCCCTTATATTTAGTAGAATTGGCTTTAAAATCTTTCACTTGGGCCAAACGTTTCAGGTATCCTTCCACACGCTTTCTACAATAGTTTGCGGGAATTTTGGCCCACTTCTCTTTACAGAACTGGGTCGCAAAAAAACTTTCCTGTCTGGGACTGTCCGTTTCCTTCCAGAGCGATATGATTGTTGTTTTTTATATATGTATATTATTGTCTGAACGGATGAACGTGGGACCTTCCGGTGTCTGGAAATTGCACCTTAGGATGAGCCACACTTGTGGAGCTCCACAATTCTTCTTCTGATGTCTTGGTTGATTTATTTTGATTTTCCCATTTCCAAAGAAGGAGGCTCTGTGTTTGAGGTGTGCCTTTATAAGCATCCACAGGAGTGCCACCAGTTAACTCAGATGGAATCATCTGGACTGTTTGTTTTGTTTAAAGACACCATAAACTTGCATGTATACTTCTAGCTTTGATGAAAGTGATAAAATAAATACAAATTCTCCCTCGCTCGATTCTGACATTTAACAAATGCAAAAATATGTTAATATTTATTGATCTAAAACAGAAAAAGTAATGTTTGACAGTAAAAAAAATGTTCTGAAGTATGTAAATATCTGGTTTCAACTGTATACATTGTTTCTTTATTATTTTGGTTAAATATCGTTATATTTCGTACTGCCCTTCAGGAGCTACAGAATATGCTTACATGTTTCCCAGAAGACAAAATAAGTTAGATTTATCCTGATTGTCAAATTAAATACATTTTCACCTCAAGGCTCTTAATGCTTAATGTTTCTCCTACTTGTGAAAATCACTATCAGTAAACAAACATTTGGTAACATTTTGCTGATAAATTTTGACCACTACTACAGTATGAAGTTCTTTTTTTTTATGCTTAACTTTCTTAAAATGATCATTTTAAATGTTTGAATGTTTGAAGTGCTCTCTGTCTGCACTTAAATAATACTGGCAAAAAAAACCTTGTGAAACAATTAATGGAAATGAATTCCGTTAAGAGGTCAGAAGTTCTAGAATCTTATGATTCATGTGGTGTTCTATGCCTGAACAAGAATCGTACAGAGAAGCCAGTCTGTTAAGTGTGTAGCAAAACCTTCAATAGTTTTTTAATGCATATGATAATTCTTACTCCTCTTAGTCAAGATGATTAGTGAAAACCTTTTTGAGGATTGTATAAAAATGTTGTCGAACTGTATCTTTTAAGTGTCCTCCTGTCACACCTCTAATGATAACATCCGCAGTTCATATGACTAATGATAGTTTTCTGCTCTACTGCTGTCAATCAGACTTAAAATAACAAACAGTTGGATATGAATCTAACCTCATTATATAACAGTAGGAAAAGAAAGTTTTGAACAAAAAAGGTTATGAAAGGCATTAAAAAAATGTTTGTCATCATTTCATCCTTTCTTGTAAATGCTATAATGAGGGTTATTGGTACAAGTTTTAGAACCTTTTTTTCTTATGTCAAACTGCTCGTTTACTGTATAAACATTATTGGTGTTTGTCAGTGACTAGTTATACATACATAATTTCAACTTTGTGCATGTTTATGGTCTTTCATCAGTGAATCTGCTAAATGGTGGAGTGGTAAGCCGTAAGGGCAGATGATGAGCATGTTGTTGAGCCACAGGGTCATGTGACATGTGGTTTGAGGTTTATGAGTTTGGCCTGTGTTATGTGATTCATAAGACTTATAAGAAAGATGAAATTATGACAAGATGACAAATCAAAAATGTACTGTGTGGTTAACGACTCTTTTCCTATAAAACAAACCAAAAAATTTAGGTTTTTGTTTGATTGGACAAGAACATAAAGTTGAGGTATGTGTATGATCTCTCCTGTGTTTTTTTTTTTTGTTTGTTTGGTTTGTGGCTTCACCAGGCAGAACACGAGTTGCGTGTGGCCCAGACTGAGTTTGACCGACAGGCAGAGGTCACACGCCTCCTGCTGGAAGGAATTAGCAGCACACACGTGAGTACCTGTGCTTCTCACACTCACACTGCCCTTGATATTGGACACTACGCAAACAAAAAGAGTTGACTGAACTGGGCAGTGTGATTTTAGGATAAATTAATAATTCATTAATATTGCTTGGTATTCAGCAAAGACACATTCAAGTGATCAAAAATGAAAGAATCCTGAAGCTTTACACCTTAACACGGTTTCCACAGAAATGCTGAGCCTCAAACCAGAATGATTTCTGAAAGAACACACTACAACCTGAAGTTTTGGAAGTTTTTAAAATTTAAATGAAAGACTTTTGAATCGTGTGTGCTATTGTTTTATGTGCAAAAGAACATAAAATACATAACAAATGTTTAAACCGAGAAATGATAAAATTTTATAATAAAATGAGCTCATTTCAAATTTGATCCCTGCTACAGGTCTCAAAATGTTTGGGATGCATTGTCCTGCTGAAATAAACGTCACCTGGAGGGGAGAATATGTTGCTCTAAAATGTGTAGGCTTTCAGTTTATTAGATGCTAAAGGTAAATAACGAGGTGCAGTACACAATGTTTGCACTACAAACCAGCGTGTTCACTATTAAGATAATACTATATAATAATAGCACACCAATTTTCAATATCAAGCAGCAAAACAAACTACAAACCGGATTCCCAAAAATTTGGGACACTAAACAACTTTTGATTAAAAACTTAATGCAATGATGTGGAGATGGCAAATGTCAATATTTTATTTGTAATAGAACATAGATGACAGATCAAAAGTTTAATCCGAGAAAATGTATCATTTTAAAGGAAAAATATGTTGATTCCAAATTTCACGGGGTCAACAAATCCCACAAAAGTTGGGACAAGTAGCAATAAGAGGCTGGAAAAAGTAAATTTGAGCATAACGAAGAGCTGGAAGACCAATTGACACTAATTTGGTCAATTGGCAACATGATTGGGTGTAAAAAGAGCTTCTCAGAGTGGCAGTGTCTCTCAGAAGCCAAGATCGGTAGAGGATCACCAATTCCCACAATGTTGCGCAGAAAGATAGTGGAGCAATATCAGAAAGGTGTTACCCAGCGAAAAATTGCAAAGACTTTGAAGTTATCATCATCAACTGTGCATAACATCATCCGAAGATTCCGAGAATCTGGAACAATCTCTGTGCGTAAGGGTCAAGGGCGTAAAACCATACTGGATGCCCGTGATCTCTGGCGTTTTCACTGGGCCAGGGATCATATAAAATGGAGTTTGGCTAAATGAAAGACTGTTCTGTGGTCAGACGAGTCACGATTCAAAGTTCTTTTTGGAAATGTGGGATGCCATGTCATCCGGCCCAAAGAGGACAAAGACAACCCAAGTTGTTATCAACGCTCAGTTCAGAAGCCTGCATCTCTGATGGTATGGGGTTGGATGAGTGCGTGTGGCATGGGCAGCTTGCATGTCTGGAAAGGCACCATCAATGCAGAAAAATATATTCAGGTTCTACAACAACATATGCTCCCATCCAGACGTCATTTCTCTTTTCAACAAGATAATGCCAGACCACATTCTGCATCAATCACAACATCATGGCTGCGTAGGAGAAGGATCCGGGTAC
>JAUMHQ010000053.1:7288906-7301623 GCA_032361165.1 Enteromius paludinosus | reverse complement strand
TTTCTGGGCATTTTTTCCCCTTACCTAAGCTACATACCTTCTATGTACATATCAGAGAACAATTTAAAACATTCTCTAAATGCATTGTATGGCACCTTTAATACCAACAACAATAACAATAAATCATAATAAAGTCAGTTTTTCAAAACCCTCACATGTCACTTACATAGTCGCAATGTATGGATTTACTAAGTCATAACAGTTACAAAAACGTGATTTATTCATTCACAATTTCTTTATTAGCAACACTCTGAAGCTTAAATTCACAACATGACTCAACTGAAACCCTGTAACTTCAGACTTGACTCACATTTTTTCCCCGTCATATTTAAAGTCTTCGCCACAAGGGGGCAGTACGTACCGCTACATCTAGGCCTACATAGTTCAGCATCCAGACCGACAATCATCCAAAGTTTTTGCTTCCCATAATGTTCTAGGAATCTTAGTTAATGGCTGTAAACAAATTATACATTTAGAAGATATTTTTATATAAATTCTCATTTGGTTGTCACGCAAACACCTAGTGTTGGTTTATGGTTCTGCCACTTTGACAGACATAATTATTTTCCTCTCTGAATAATTAATCTTTATAAAACCTTATATTAAAAGGTATTGTTATTATTATATTATACGCTTAATTTGTCCTAAATTTTGTACAATTTAAGTTGAACGTTCTGTACTTTATCTAGGAAACAAGACAAAATAACATTATCAGAAAAGACTTGATATTACATGTCCGTTTGTGACATTGATGTAGCCAATAATTTATTAGACAATCACAAGCAACTTTCAAGCAATGTAAGATGTGGTTAATGTACAGAAAATTACTTCCGCAGTATCTGAGGTATGCAGAGGGAAAACATATTGCTTTATTTATAATTATTAGTTTAAATAAAACATATTACAAATGACATAAATATTGTTTGCATATCTGAGAACAGTAAAAAAAAGTAGTCAATTGAAATCACTCCGTTAAAATAAGGGCTTAGCTGTGAAAGAACAAAACTTTCATACAAAAAACAACTACAAACAAACATTACATTTAGTCTATTCTTTAGGCTTAGTCAGCTGCTTTGAGTCATCTGAATAAAAAAAATTAAAAAGTATACATCAACAAAATGGTATTTTCCTGACACTGGGCTTGAAAAACAAACTTTCCCACTCGCTGGAAAAGATTCTTTTTTGCTGTAACACGCTGTCTTTTTAAAGATCAGATTCATATGGCTTTCTTTGACTGATGGATTAGTGTAACTAATGGTATTTATTCTTTTATGTGGGAAGGGAAAAAAACAAACACCACTACCACTCCTAGTAACCCCTATAAGAAAACGTTTCCATGATATCCATACATCAACAAATAAATGCTTCTGTGGCTGAATGAATCTGTTAATAGCTAAAAACTGGCATCACATTTCATCAACTTAAAAATTCTGGTCTCTTGGCTTAAAAAGATGCACATATTTGCACAATAAAATATTGCTTCATAGCTTTTGATACAAAGAGCACTTATATCAAACACTGACGCTAGATAAAGATAGGGTGTTGAGGTTTTTACATTCAGCTGTCGATGATTAAAAAACTGTGTGATCGTATATACAGGAAGATTCATTTCACTTAAAAAAAAATACCCACTTGCTCAGAATTAGCTTACATCTGTTTTCTAAAAGTTTGCAGGCACTTATGACATCCTTTATGTACGTAATACATGAGAATCTTCAAAGTCAGTGCTCATTAACAGTATATCGTGCCCTTTTTTCATCTTGAGTCATAAAAAACAAAAAACAAAACAAACCTAACTCGTATATCTGTTGAGAGGAAAATGTGTCATGCTTCTGAGAAGATCATGAGATGTGATCTTCATATTTCGAAAGTAGGAAGAAAAAACACCAAGAAAGTATCACAACCCCCCACGCAATCCTTGTTAATGTCAACGAGCATTTCCTAGTACAACAGCTGGAAAATCTCAGGTGTTTTAGCAGCTGATCTTGAGACCGCATTCTTCCAAAATGTCACACTTAAAGCAAGAATATAAGAACAATCACCATTGTAAAAACTGGACATGGATATAGTTTTCACCTGGAAAGCCAATAACGTCTGCAATATATGCGACAGTCTACCAGTTGTCTGCCCATTTTATGATAGTCATAAAACTGGACAAGGGTCGTCTGTGGTAGTTTACAAATTCACTCGGAAACACTTCCACTGATAACTGGCTTGTCGACTGCATTTTCATTAGAAGGAAAGTGTTGAGCTGGGCGTCCTGGGGTGGGAGACTCACCACCCGAGAGTCATGTGCGGCTGCAAGTCGCTGCTCTTGTCCATCGGAATGGATCTTCAATACAATTTTGAGGTCTTTAGTAGAGTTGAGTTGGAAGTCAACTTGTATGTAGACCAGGTAGACGCCTTTTTCTGGAAAGGTCATCAGCATGTTGGTGTTGTCCAGAATACTCTCAGTCGTACTGTTGTATGCGTGCCACTCATCTTGCCAGACCAAGCAATTAGAATTATAGCTCCGAGCTTGAAAAAGATAAACATCACAGAATCACAAAGGTTTAGATTAAGTCATGTCATTTCAATAAAACCATTTAGCATTTTCTTCAAGCATCTTTCAAATTTGGGGAAAATCACCTGCAAACATCCATTGTTTCGGAGAGGCATTCTTGGTGGAGAACATTCTTTCTATTACAGAGACTGTGTTATCAAAAAAGACAAAACAAAACAAAAAAAAAAACATCAGAAGGCATCTCAAAGGTTTCCACCGCTGAACGAATGCGGGTTAAAATGCCAGCAAATAAAATAGTTGCATGACTAAACATGCTATTCACAGCTGTACAGGAAAATGCGCTGAAACAGACCACAAAAATGCATTACACTTACATCTACACAGCAGGAAAGCTCGGCTCCCCACCCAAACATTCTCACAGCAAACTCCCACACACACACACACAACAAAAAGCACAACTGCCCCAGGCTATGCATGTTACTTATAGTGTGTCACCATTGCCACTGTAGTAACCACATTTATATACAGTAGTACCGTAAAATTACAATAATTTAGAATTAGAAAGATTCTTCAAACAGAAAGTGCTTTCAGAACCTTTCTACCAGTAGACTAGTTTTGTATTTTATATTCTTTACTTTTATTGATTCCGACCACAAAATCAGATTCGATTCAAGTTTAAATCATGCTCAGTTTTCATGTCAACAAATTGTTTAAGTGCTTGTGAGTGGTTATTAGTAGGCTACACGTTTTAACTAGGGTTTCAAACGCTTTGTTTTAATAACGACAAAATTCCCTAATGGATCGGGAGTTGGACTTATAACCCAAAGGTCGAGGGTTTGAGTTCCAGGTCCGGCAGGGATTGTGGGTGGGGGGAGTGAATAATCAGCACTCTCTCCACCTTCAATACCACGACTGAGGTGAGACCCTTGAGCAAGGCACCGTTCCCCCAACTGCTCCCCGGGCGCCGCAGCACTGCTCCGGGTGCGTGTTCACGGTGTGTGCGAGCGCGCGCGTGGGTTAAATGCAGAGCACAAATTCCTAGCCACATGTCACTTCCTTTTCCTTTCTTAGTCAGCTCGTTTGAGCAGGATTTACATTCACTGAGGAGGTTACCTAAGCAATAGCATTGTTTCAGTATGCTGTTTTATGCATCACAAATTATTATAAATTCTCAAGCGTTCTTAATTTTAGGGACATTCTAAAACGCTAAACGTTAAAATGCTTACTCGTACTCGTAAAAAACTGACGAGGGAAACTTTCTGTCAAACCTTTCTTGTAATAATCACTAACTACTGTTAAAAGAGAAACAGATAAGAGTTTTCTCCCACATAGAAGTCCATTAAAAGGAAACAGCCTAAGCTGTACCTTATGAGAAACCAAACATCTGTCAAATTTGATTTATAATAAAGACTTACCACTGTCAAAGGAACAGTGATATTATTCACTTTATACGCGGAATAAGATCTTGTTCTTTTGACAGCGTCAAGCAATTATTTTAAATACAATTTAACAGACGTTTGGTTTCCTTACAATGGACTTCTAAGGTGGAGAACACGCTTAACGAATATGGAATCGTTCTTTTGACAGCAGTTAGTGATTATAACAAGAAAGGTTTGACAGAAATGTGTGTTTCCCTCTTCGGTTTTAAGCCACATTAAGCGTTTTTCACGTTTTAGAATGTCCCTTTATTTTAGAACTTTGGTTTCCCGCCACTGGCGCCCTCCAGAGACATTCTAAAATCCTGAACGAGGCTTAAAGCACGAGTAGTGACATACAGACCAAAGCCACTTAAACGAATACCGTTATAAACAAAAAAAAAGCCAATGAAGCTGAAGAAAAAAATGGAAATACTGACAATACACACAGAATGTAATAATACATATGTAAAACTTACCATTCACGTTGCTAATTGTTTGGCATCCATGCACCTGTTGAAGTTACAGTAAGACATGTCACTTCAAGAGCAGATTGCATAGAAATGGAGCCTACGTAAAATACGCATAAAGGCACATTCATTCGTTGTTTACAAACACGCCCTCTGCAACTTCATCCATGAATTAGCTAACGTTATCCACACAAAATGCAGGAAAAAGCTCGAAGATGGAAAACAAGGAAGTGCTTCACTGCTTTGTGTGTGTGTATGTGAACTCAAGAACACGAACGGGTGTTTTTCTCTCTTTTTTAATAAAATAGGTTAAAACAGAATGATTACTAGAACGGTAATCTATCTTACCAGCATTTTATTCAACCAAAATCAATCGCCCAGTTATTCTATAAAGTGTTCCACGGAATCCTGAATTGTATTGCTCAAAATAGCAATATCTAGCTATATGCAGAATTTGAAACGATGAGGCTGTAGATCAGTTATATTTACCTTCGGCATGAAGATATACGTCAAGCACGAAGCGATTGAAATAAGAACCAAAGCTATCGATATCCAGATAATATGCGCCCTGGCTGCCCGCGTTGTATCCATGCCTGCTTCTCAAGAAGTTGAAATAACTTGAGTCTCACACGAGAAATGCCTCTTGTACCGGATGAAGTTCTCGATTGTAATAAGATAGGCTACGAGTCTCTCCCACGCGCTCAACGGTGAGCTATTAACTCCGCATCACCTATGGGTGAGATGACGGAGGATGCGATCATGGTAACAGAAAACTCATAGCTTTCACTATGCAAAGCACGCTTTCATACATTTCACTGATAACTTGTAATCGGAGCCAGCATCTTGTTTCATTCAGTTATTAGCACTGTTTCAATCTTTTATCAGATTAGTCAATAAAACCTATATCTACGAAAGCGAGGTGTCGTTTTTGGTGGATGTGTTTTAAAACACAGAAGTTCTTCGTTCCTAATGTGTCCTGAAGAGCAACAAGGAAATTAAATCTTAAAGGGTCAGTTCATCCACAGATAAAACACACACACACACACTCTTGCATAATTTACTCACCCTTACAAACCTGTATAAATATCAAAAGAAGCATCTCTTTGAAGGTGAACGAATAAATAAATATATCAAATCCATCAAAGCTGCAATAACTATTGTAAAAGAAGTCTACATGTGCAATAAATTTGACATCCTCCAGAGTAGCCACATGGTAGCAATTTTGTGAAAGTTGTTTGGCAAATTTAGGAAATAAAGTATCAGTTGTTTGAGCCAGATCTTCTCATTATTTGTTATGTTTAAAATGCATTTTATGGTTCTCAAATTAAACTCATTAAATGATTTACTGATCAAATTATAGGTTATGCATCAGCGACTGCAAGTAAACTACTACCCTCCAAAGCTGAATAAGAATCACTAAGCGACAATTATGAAAACAGTAGAATATAGAATTTATTTAACAAAATAAAAAAAAGTGTCATTTAAAAACAAAACAAAAAAAGTTAGAACTTACTGTGATAAAACCTCACACCTATCTGATCTGTTACCCGAATTAGCTATTTTCCCACAGTACACAGTAACAGTACAGTGTTGTAAAATAGCAGTTAAAATAGAAAACTTTTTTATGGGACGCTGTTGCCATTTCATCAGCTGCCGTTGTGTAAAGTGCCTGTTGACTTCAGTTTCAAATATTTCTCACATAAAAAAAAGTGGTCTTCATCACCACTGTCAATGCACAGAAACCAGGACATTCCTCAGAATGTCTCCTTTTGTATTCTGCAGAATGAAGTATGGAACAGCATGTGCAAATGTGCCTGCCAAAATTAGACATTTTGGGTGACCTGTCCCTTTAAGAGGAAACATAGACCTCAAGTACCTCAGAGACCACCCCTCTGGTATTTTCCCACAATGTTGACTGGAAGTCATAAGAAATATCTGTAATCAATCATGCAAACAAGGTCACCACATGTCTATACGTGTGCTCCCATCGGGTGTGGGTGTTAGCAGAAGCATCAGCAAAAATTGTTATGCACTGTGCATGTTTAGGGTTGCTGGCGCTTTAGGGACATTCAGTCTGTTTGTGAGCATCTCACTGTTGATTCAGACACAGATTATGTTTTTCCAGTTATATACACGCATATATATTTTTATATGACTCATTTTTTATCGGTTACTCTATTTACGGAACTCACAAGTTAAATTTCCAAAAGAGGGCAGTTTCCCAGATGATATCAAAGTAAGTAAAAGAAAATGCCCGCAAATGTCTTCCATTTCGAGGGCCTACAGTATTTGGTTCAGTAATGCCACAATGACATCAGATTCCACTCGTCAGCATTCGATTGGCCAAATGCTGCTGATTTCCGGCATCATGTGCTCACGTTAATTTAAATGTCTCGGGATTTTTGATGTGCACGAATGATGCGCATTTTTGTTTTGGATTTACTGTTTACTTGATTTTAAAGAGAAACCTAAAGGGTGCTGATCTTGAATGCTAAAGCTCAGAATTAAACCTGGGAGGCTGTGTTGGCTAGGCTGGTAGGTATTCTGCCGATATTAGAGGTGGACATTCAAAAAATTCACCACAGGGTTTGTGGGATTGAGGGATGATCTCGACAAAAACTCAACATCTCTGTGTCATGGCAACAGTATTTCCAGGTAGGCAAGAGAGACATGCAAAAGACTCTCACTACTACAACTGTTAGTTTCCACTTGAAATGCTCTCCATTAGCAAAATGGAAAGATGCAGTGTTAACTGGGACGGGAGATAAGTGAAAATCAGTTGTGTTTTTAATCACTCCCACGGCCAGTCTGCATGGTGTTTACAATATCGCAAACAAAATCAACATTATCATCATATTTCTGTATGACACTTCATGCCTTTTTTATACGAGGGAGCAGGTGACAAATGCAGGGGTGGAGTAATGTGCATGATAGCACCTCTTCTATGGTTTCAAAAGTGAATTTCTCCATTAACATTTTTTTTGTGAAAAAAAAAAAAAAAAGACTAAGAATAATGAGGTCAGAGTTTAAGAGCATTCCTAAAGTTACTTACATGTTGTATGTGTGTTAGTATTTAACAACATTATTTTACAATAGGCAAAGCTGTCTCGTTTTGCTCTCGTCCTATCTCTGCTGTAACTGAAACTCTGAGCGTTAAGGGTGGACACTAGCCAATGAAATGACTGTTTTGCTCATTAGTCAAAATTAGTAAAATTTCTGTTTGAATTTATGTAAAGACTTAGTAAGCCAGCAAAAATACAACGAGGAAGACAACTACTGTATGTTGAATGACTTTGTGTTTTTTAAAGATATCTACTTATATCTAGACTTAGTACGACAAAAAAAAAAAAAGTGACTCAGATTCTGTGATATTTGTTTTATGACCCCCTTAATGGATACCCAGAAGGTGTGGGCGATTGCAGGAATATTCCCCAGCTATCTACCTCTGACCTTTAAGAAGGGTACAATTTAAAGATGAGAACATTTAAGTAGGTGGGGGGCTTTTATAGCTATTCTCCACTGGATTGTTTTTCAGGATTGAGCAAAAACAAATAGTTCATATCTCAGAAGAAAAGTCACGATATGGAAATTGTGTCGTTAAGTAATTGTGATCAAACATGCACTCTGTACATTAGATCTGTAAAAGAGGATTGCAGTATGACTCAAATACAAAAAGACACCTGGGGGCAGCCAATGTCGAGTACAGATTTAGATCACATTTTAAAATTTGTAGGGTTGTGCGTGGGCTTCTAAACGCAGAACTCCTTTAGAAATTGACAAGATCATACAAGAACATAGTTTATTTAGCTCAGCTATGGAAAATATGTTACACATTAGCATATTGCTCAAGAAGCTTTGTGTGCTGTGTAAGAGAGGAAGGCTATTAATATTAGAAGTCGTGTGTTAGATTGTTAAAACATGTTATAAAAACTAATCCTTTGAAGTCAGACACTTACTTGATTGATCCTACCATCACGATTCTTACACAGATGATGCCATCAGAAACACATAGCCTGCAGATGAAAGTGATGATTATACTGAACAGAAAAAAAGAAACTCATGTGAGCAATATAGTTTACTGTACATGTAAGAAAGGAGTCATGCTTTAACCTTTGCTTGATATTTGTGGTCTCCCTGAAGGAACACTGCAAACTGAAGTAAACATATTGACATACATAAGAACAGAATTTATTGCTAAACTGTACCATATTTACCGATAAAGACTTTGGGATGTACATAACGAGGTCATCTCGGTTTTGTGGAATATGCACAACGAATCTGGTATAATTATATTTTCTTTCTTTAAAATCATATCAACTTAATGTCATTAAAGGGTTAGTTTTAGGGTAATATTAAAAATTCTCCTGGCACCTCCAAACATTTCCATGGGAATAAATGTGTGTTTTGCACGTCACAATACATTAAATAAAGCAGTTTTATCTGAATTGAAAGATAAATATCCATATTTCAAATGTATTCGAAATTACTTTGGCACTGACTTTGGCATGCAGAAGCAGTGAAATGTTTTAATATAACTCTGATTGGATTCATGTAAAAGAAGAAAGTCATATACACCTAGGATGCTTTGAAGGCGAGTAAAAGACAGGCTAGTTTAACATTTTTGGTTGAGTCAACCCTTTTGCATTTGGACAAATGCAAATAATAATGAATAATAGAGGTAAAAAGATAAATCTGAATGACGTAATATAAATATATCAAATGTTTTGTTGTTGTTGTAGGGATGTCATAATAAAATTAGACTTTAATACGTTTTTACAATTCTACTTCAGGTTATGATGATGAATAATGAAGATTATTCATCTAATTCGTGAAATTATTAAACAATAGCTCCATAAATGCAACATATTATTACATTTAAATAATAAAGACATCATACCCTCTGGCCCAAACTAAAACATTACTTGAAATGTCCTACAGTGTTCACCATTCCCCTACTAAAAATGTTAGCATCCAACATAAAATTGATTCACAGTGCCTTAAATACAACGGAATAATAACTTTTCACAAAAGTGTAATGTTCCGTTTTATTCAACTGAAGCTTGTGATTTTCACTAGTGTTTTCTAGTTTTGAGTGCACTCTGAACCAGCTGGTCAGGAAACTGTTCGACTGTTGTAAATAATAATGACTCTATAGGAAATCCCACTTTTATTGAAATCTTTCACAGAGTTAGTTGTAAATGTGGTGCACCATGCATACCGCACAATGCATACATATGCAAGATTAAGACACCTTTACGGCGTCAGTCTCTATGTGTGCGCATGAGTATACAGGTCACAGAAACACGACTCGTCATCATATGTACCAATACAATAGCAGCCTCCTCATGACAACCATTCTGTACATCTAATATTTACATAGTCCAACACACCTCGGATAAAGACAGCTTCAGGATGGTGAAAGTAGGCAGAGAGCTAAAAGTAGATATCCCAAGAGTTATCTGACATACACTCACAGATGAACTATTGCTCTTGTCTTCAAGTTCAGGCCATCGCCTGTTAAGAACAGACTTACTCATACACACCTTTTAAGATATTCTATTACTGATTGACATGGCGTATCTGTTTTCATAAATCATAATAATAATAATATATTCATCTTCTTAGCACCCACACATACACCCACACAGTCAAATGTGCACTTATTCATCACTGAGCCAGTTACTCAACTTGTTTTAGCCTGTGCTACACAAATGGCAGTGACTGATTACCATCCGGTATGGCTGTTGGACCCATTAAGCATTATTGCTTTTCTAATCATATATGTTCCCCTCCACTGCAACTCACCCAAAGAGACCCGAAGCCATCAATACGAGACAGGTTCATCCAAATAAATTAACCAAAACTCCCAGTCAGACAAGTTGTGTCCACACAACCAGGCACGGCACCTTTTAACAGGTGGCCGGTGATAAGTCCCGAAGGCAAAGTGGATTGAGGAGAAAATTTCCGAAAAATAAATAAAACAAGCACAATTTCATACACCACGAAACAGTCTTCTAAATCCACTTTGCCATTGTAAAACTGTGACAAGAATTAGTCAGGCTCTCTCCATCTGAGACTGACGCGCAGATCCTCTTTGGCCTGATAAAATCAAGTCATCCCTTCGTGCAATTTGCTACGGCAGGAAAGCGCCTGCCAGAAAATGCAAGTGAATGCAGAAAGCATACAGCATCTGCCATTTAGTATGATGTATTTCCATTGCATAATACACAGGCCTGCTCTGTATGCCAGGTCCGGTGTAACGGCGCCCCCTGAAGTCCTGCACATGTAAAAGCATGTAAGATGCGACACTAAAACAGTGTTTTGCTCACACACAAAGAAAAAACTCAATAAAACTACATCCATCCTGAGTTTGTTGAAAACGAATGTCCACTGTGTGCATTTAAAACAGTATTTACAAAGGGAGCTTGGGAATGGATGTAACCTCAAATGGAATTAATAAGCAGGTGCATTTGATTGATCTATCCAGGTGTGATGAAACGTCATGCATGTCTCACTGTCGCTGTATTAATACTCAATCAGACATGCTTCTTTGTCACACGTTAGTGAATTAGTCTCTGCATCATTTCTCTTTCTTCAAAACAAGGCAACATGTTTCAGCTGTGAATCAGCCAAGGCCTTTAGCAAGGCAGGATGTTTAACTTGGCTTTACTGTTAAATGCACTGCTCATGTTCCTCAATCATTTCTTTGTCTTCTTGCTCAGAAGTGCTTGTTTGAGTGTTTGCATTATGTCCAGTGAGAAAACCTTGTCCGTGGTCCATTAGCATAAAAGGAAAAAAAAAATCGACACATCCATAAATCTGCCAAAGCGTCAGGGCCTGTGTTGTCGTGACAAACCGGTTTCTGTAAAGAATCATCAGTTACACTTTATACAGACCTCCAGGACCGGTTAAAGCAAGCTGTCCATTGCCCATGTCACTAACTTCATCTTCTAAAAGCCCTGATACATCTGCGTTCGGAATGCTGTCATGATAGCTGCTGAAGCTAATGTTGTCCTCCTTCAGCTCGATAGTCCAGAATGGGGCGTTCAGTTTGCGGTTCTGGTATTCTCTGTAAGTGTACACGCCTCCTACCACCGCCAAGAGAGCAATGACAACTATGATGATGACGGCCAGGACAATGATGTTGAACTGGCTCCACGGAAGCGGCCCTGTGGTGGTGGTGGTGTTGGGAGTGGAGCTGGCCAGGCTGCTCAGCAAAGTTGTGGAAACGGTGGTGAACTGTGCTGTAGCATTGGGGCTGGAGGTCATGGTGGTGTAGTGAAACCAGAGGGTAGTGGTTGAAGGAGTAGTGAGGACAACTGTGGACAGGGCAAGAGAGAGAGAACAGTTTGAGACAGTAGACATGACTTTCCAGTGATATTCCTGTACTGCTGCTAAATATAAATTGTGAATGTGAGTTTACAGTGCTGAGTGAATGCAATGGGGAAAAAAATACTATTTGTCACAACTTAGTAGGAAAATAAGATTTCTTTTAATGAATCATTAAAAACACTTTTGATTCAGTCTGACTGAACTTCTGACTCATTCACTAAACTGACGGTTATCATTGATCTGGAAGTTATCATCATGTGTAAAATAGAGAGAGAGCAAGAAATAGGAAAGTAAGAGGAAGGGAATGAAAAAGGGTAAGAGCAGTTGAACAGTACCGTGTGCAGCCCTGATCTAGTGTAATGTAGAGAACAGATGCTGCATACTGGCAGAAAGTTCACAGGAAGGAGCGATTCCATCTGTTCAGTAGAACAGAAAACGTCAGACCATACGCAGTGTACATAAAGACTAAAAGGTTTTAGTTATGCACTATTAAAGTATTTATTGATATTTATAATTATTATTTTGAGTTTGTGTTTTGATAATTGTACGTGCTTTTGTCATTTTTATTATAGCTTTTGTTTTTTTAATTTTAGTAAATTTCCAAGGCAAAATTTGTAATTCATTTAAAGAATAAAGTATTTAAACATATACAATGGGTACGGACACACTCTCTCTGTTTAAATCTAGATTAAAGACACATCTTTTTAGCCAAGCATTCGAATAATGCTCAACTTTTCCTGTAGTTATATCTGATCAGATGTTCATTATTAATCTTTTTGCTCTAGCTTAACAAATCTTCATTTTCTTAGTTTGAACAGCAGCTACGCTAATTTAGTTCCTATATGTTCTGTTTCTACCATGGGATTGTCATCCCGTGGTAACTAGGAATTCACAAGCTCCAGTCTGGATCCAGAACACTAAAGAAGAAATGATGCCAACCCTGAAACAACACACAGCACTACTGAACTCTGCTACTACTTTATAATGTTCGATAATG